>OZ036005.1:8406324-8478824 GCA_964035015.1 Corallium rubrum
AAAGTTCAAACGGACAAATGAACGTCAAGAACAGACAACAGAGATTGAATATCAATAACAGACAACATAATTAAAATAGATCAAGAGAAGTTGATCTTATAGTGGCGTTAAGAACTGGATTAAGTTTGGAGATTAGAAGGCTTTCGCGTATAAGTAGATCATATTCAGAAGTGCCAGATGAAAGTATTTTAAAGTCAGGGGAGGAAGGAGACAGTGTGTTTGAGGAGATGTTTATGTGCAAGTATACGTGACATAGTTGATACAGAGCGATCCTTTCCAGTCAAAATGCAGTTAAAGGTCCGTTTACACATGCAATCTGTTCTGCAATTTTTTTCACATTGAAGCATACCATTGAATAGAAGACACACCAAAGTATTGAACCTCCAATAGCGCTGAACAAATGGTCCAATGCATTCGTGAGTCAGTCTATTCGATCGCATGTGACAGAAGGAGAAAAATCGCAGCAAAAATCGGTTGTGTAAACCAACCCTAAAATTTCAGAGGTCTCTTTGCTAAACGAAACTTTGAATATCTTTGTTTCTTGTTTCAGGATGTGATTGTGATGTGGGTGGCTCGTATAGTCAGAATTGTGGTAAATACACTGGTCAGTGTAAATGTCGTCCCAATGTCGGTGGAAGAGCTTGTGATAGGTGAGAATGAGAATTTCGAATAATTATTGTGGGACAGTGAACTCGGGTGGAGCATAACTATAGAGAGCCTGGTACCCTGGCCCAATCAAAGAATATGGGCCAGGTAACCACTAAAGACTTCTGCTTTCCGATTGGTTGAAATTTCGTGCGCTTTTATTGGCTATGAGTAAAACTGCAATCGTCATAAGTGGATTTAGCCCTGATGACGCGAGAATGAGATTAGTGGTTACCTGGCCCATATTTCTTTTGAAATTGGGCCAGGGTACCAGGCTAAACTATAGAGAGCTCAAGCAACAGACGTTTTACAGCCACGGACTGCGTTTTAATTCAATAGCATTTTCCATTCAAAACAATGATAATGAGCAATTTGAAATTCCAAGGGCAAAGTGAACGCCGTCGTCATTCTACACAAGACGTCATTGAGAGCATTTTCACGTTCTTGAGACGACGGGAACTTCTAGAACGTTGAGGCCTGTCATCGTTGTTTACTACAATGAAACATACTTTTAAAGTAGACTGAAACTTGTATTTTAAGGGGGATAATTTCATTACATTACAATATAAAATAAAGCATCTGTATTTTTATATAAAGATGAAATTTAAGCTTATGAGCTGTTGTTTTGGGTAAAAAAGTCTTTTCAAAGAATACGCGGTTCAGTAGTTCTGTATTGTATTCCTGTTCTTTTGGTCAATGTCCGTGTCTCAAAAACGCCTAATATGCTTAAGCTCTCTAAGGGCCTGTTTATATGATCCTGGTGTACCGAGATGTCCCGGTTGCCCAGGATGAATTTCATCCCGTGTTTATATGGAGTAAACAAAGTGCTCATCCCGGTTGATCGGGATGAATTTCATCCCGGTGTGACGCGAAATTTCTGACTTGCGAAATTTCTGACTTTTGTCGTTCTGCTCATGCGCAGACACGCGCATGATTGACGTCCGGTCAGAAATTTCGCAACTCTTCAAGCTTCATGAATCAGAAGTCCTTTTTCGAAGATATCTTATTATCTGTAAATGGCGAAATTTCCAACTGATACTGTCACTGGCTGTCTTGGTGTTGCTTCAACAAAGCCTGAATCGAAAATCTGTAGACATAAGGTATGTAGAACTCAGTTCAATTCGATCGGACTGTTGCATGTTTTATGTTGTGTCGATGGCGATGCAGACTGCAGAGTCGACGATACCAGTATATAATTTATTAGTTTTCCTCATTATTTTAACTTTTGCAGGAGAAGAATCATTCTCTTATACTATACTATAATCAATGTTTTTGAATGTTGTTGGTATAATATAGACTTCTGTGCAAGATCATGAAGTCAGGACGCAAGGCTCCTCCCCACTTCGCTAATCTTGACAAGGTCACCAAAAAAGGCAATTCACACGCTCTCTGAGTTCTCTAGAAACTTTGTGTGTGAAGGTATGACATTAACGTAATGGCAGTTCTTAAGTGTGGCATGTTTTTTGTGAATACTATTTATATTGAAACAACTTATTTTCTCATCAATATAGTTGTTATTATTTACTTGAGTGGATGGATAATCTGTGATTTATTTAACTTTGCTTGGTATCATTGGCAATGGATAATATATGAATTATTTTATCCTTACTGGGTATCTTTGCTTTGTATCATTGGCAATGGATAGTCTGTGAATTATTTTATCCTTACCATGTATCTTTGCTTGGTATCATATTTGATATTACCTGTATATTACCTGTATATTACCTACTACTGTATATATAATGTATATATGTAAATAATTATGTAAATACAAATTAAAGATTTTCCTGTCTAATCGACACCTACAACTTATAAATTTTACAGTTATTACATATTATTATAGCAATAAAAGTATTGCAATGTGGGTAAATAACTATCTGTTGACCTAAAATGAAAATGAAACTTCTCGACCTTTCAAGCAAATACACTTTGTCAGGAGGTTCATAATGGTCAAGAAGTTTCATTTCATTCGAGAGAAACTTACTCACTCGCATTGTATTATTCCTACAATCGAGTAATAAATTTATTGTTGGAAATTACTATCACTTATACCCAGTAGTGGATGGACACTTGCCTAAATATTTGGGTGGTGAGGTCAAAGTTCATACTGACAAAAGGGTTTTTCTCATTCCAAGGATGGCAATGAGAGGGGGGGAGCTCTAGTAATTTAGAGTAATAGTATTCACCCCTCTTCCACCTGGTACACACCTGCTTATACATTCAATATTAAACACTTGAGGTTTAACTGGTTAGGCATTTATACACCACTGTTGTACATGGTGGTTTTGCACAAATTTATTTACAAAACATGCCTGGACAAAGATAGTAGCTGGCCACAATCATTAAACATCAATTGCAAGCATGTGTAACTGATTTTCCAAAGATTAAAATAATAAAAGTTCCATTAACTAATAAACAGCAAATAAATGTCCTACCATGGATTTCTGTCAAGGAAGAAGCTATATAAAAACCAATGAGTCTGTCCTCAGTCTGTCCTTCGGCAATAAACGCTTAATAATTATTAATCTTTCCACATAAACTTTAATGAAACAAATATCCAGCTTTATACTCACATCAGCCAGACGGTTCTGTCGACTGTAATAGTTCAGATACCCTTAATCTGGCTTACAGTGAAAAGGTTAAAGAACGCTTCATTGTTATATTTTTAAGAAGTTATTATTGGCCATTTAGCAGGGTGAATGCAATACAAAATATAAACACCATATATACATACAATATTTTCCTAGAAAATTCGTTTGAATCGTTTCGAGATCTATTTAGTTCCGAGTTTCGACCAAGTCAGATATTTCGCAAGCGTCATTTATTTCGCGCCAACACGCGCGAAATTTATGACGCGTCACACTAGGTCAGAAATTTCGCAGAGGTCAGAAATTTCGCTTGACACCGGGGCAAAAAGCGCGGGAATTTAAGGAAATGGACAAAAAAGCAAAAACTCACCCTAATTCTACAATGTTAGAAGTTATTTCACTTTTATTCCGTGTTTTGTCTTTAAACCTGACCGTTTGGACGAAATTCTGAGCGTAATATTCAAAGTTACAAGTATTGTAGTTCAGTAAACTTCATCCTGGGATGTCGCGTTTATATGGGAAAAAATCTGACCCGGTGTACCGAGTTCTCGGTTGATTCAACCGGGATCCCGGTACACCGGGACGTCCCGGTCTCCATATAAACGCAACCGCGAAAATAACAGTAAATTATCTACAAGCCGAGATCCCGGTACACCGGGATCATACAGTATAAACAGGCCCTAATAATGTGTTACTCCGAGTGACGAACCATACCGGACAAGTAGAGAAAACTCTACTTTGGCCCAGCTGGGATTAGAACCCACGACCTTCGGTTTACTAGTCCGATGCTAGTTGGTAGAGCATGGGACCAGTAAACCAAAGGTCGCGGGTTCAAATCCCAGCCCGGGCCAAGTAGAGTTCGGAGTAACACCTTATTATATAATTCATGAGAATTTTACTCAATCAGACGGCTCCATTATGTCACGTGAATGAGCTTTGATACACCTGGTAAAATACTGCATCAATCAAATCATCGTAAATTAAACAAAAAAACCCTGATATTCAGGGCAGCCGAGCGAAAGTATGGGGGCCGGGACAGATTATCGATTTGGGGCCCCTGATGACGTCACATGGGTCGATTTGGGGACCCTTGATGACGTCGCACGTCATAGGGTCGTGTCTACGTGTTCTCAATTGGTCCCTGGGTTGGCTAAAAATGAAGTTAGTGTTACTGATGTTTACGTTTTCTTACGTCAACAACTCAAGTCTCAAAAATTTTAGGGGGCCCTTCTCAAGTTGGAACCCCGGGGCAACTTGCCCCCCCCCCCCCCTCTTGGCGGCCCTGACTATACTATTGCCGGTTATATTTATTAACTCCCACAACGCTGGCTGATTGGCTCATTAGGACCGTTTATACGAGAGCCGATAAGACGAGGCTTACAAAGAACGCGCCCTACATAAAACGCGAAACATTCGTATAAAAGGTAGAAAACGTTATGTTCGTGTCTTACACAAGCCGTGGCTTGTTCAAAAACGCAGTATAAATGGAGCAGTTCGCGTCTTATGTAAGGCGCGTCTTATCGGCTCTCGTATAAATGGCTCTTAGCCTAGTTTCTAGGCCTTCCTCGGTTGACACTTTTCGGAAGTGATCCGAACGGACCCACTGGGGAAGGCCTAGCAACATTCGTAAACACTTTCACTTTACAGCTCAGTTGTTTATTGAGGAAGAATTGTGATGTTATGACGTCCTAAGTGTTTTCCGACACTTACTATTTCCATCTGCATAAATAATACAAGCCTACTCACCTCTGATCGACGAAGGTTCACTGTCCTAGCTTCTTATCACTAGCTTTCCTTCTGCAACCGCCAAAAGTTGGAAGTTAAACAGTTAAATTTTCATTTCGAACTCCAATTGGAATATATTCCATAATTTCCTTCTTTCGATCGCCAAGATCTTGGGTAAAATCTTCGCAGACATCCTTATGCTTTTTACTGTCGCTACGCTAGATCCCAGGAACACTCGAAGGGCCAGAACGATTCTGGGCAGGATCTTTTTGCGAACGTTGCTTGGCCTTCTCGTTTCCAGCCTCTCCCCAGTCTTCCCAAGAACCCAAACCGACTACGCGGCCAAGCTCATGGCGGAAACGAAAGGCTTAGAAACTAGGCTAAATGGCTCTATTGTCTTTCGTTTGAGAAGCTATTTTAAAAACTCGTTCTGCCCCTGAAAGATTCATTGCTGTCGAGTGTTTTAGTAACGTGATCAACCCAGTGAGCTCTATATATAACTGGAGTGATCATGATATCTGCTGGTCACTGATCGGGCAAAGATTGAAATCAAACTTCGCGGTCATGTAGGCCTGAAGGACGTATAGTTCCAGTCTTCTACGCGGTCTTTTGACTGGTTCAGTGTTGACCAAACCGCATAGAAGACTGGAACTATACAGCTAGAAGCATATATGATTATAAGCTTTCAATCTTACCTCTTCTTCCGAGTTTCGGTTGCTTATCAGAAGTTCAATCTGTCCGCAGCTCAGAAACATTTTCTGAGTAATTGAACTTGACGAACGTCTACTACTAAACGTCTGTCACATTACACCAAGCTTGGAAGTTTACCACATGCACCACATGTATACGTGCAACTGATCATTTCCCCCGAACTACGACCACGTCCACACGTATGCGTTTTCATAGCGTTTTTATATTGCTCTCGGTCCTCAGGGGAGCAGAAAACAATGGTCTCATTACCTGAAACAATATGAAAACGCTAGGAAAACGTATACGTGTGGACGTGGTCTACATGTACATCTCTTAATGTGTTCTGTCATTTTGGTGCGTGTAAAGCACGCTTTTACCGAAAATGGAAGTAACCTAACACTGGTCTTGGCGTTCCTTTGCAGATAATTGTGATAGATAGAGAGAGTGCTGTAATTTGTATTATTCAGCTATTATTAGGTCAGAATTAACCTACAAAACCTGGCTTATGTCTTATTTTGACGTATGTTTCTTAATCCTTGATAGGTTATGCCAAACACATATTTCGCAAACAAGGTTTACGTTTGGACATTAATCTTAATTTATTCAAGCATAAATTCTTAAATATGCAAACGTTACTACTTAGGAGTCTTAGGAGCACATATGACTTTGAATTCGCAACCTTAGCTCTCCATTTGAGCCTCAGTGCTTTAATGGTTAGAGCGTCTAACTGGTCATTAGAAGGTTGCGGGTTCGAACCCTGTCTGGGGTTCAGAACTCTTTTCTGAGTAATCGAGTCTGACGAACGTCTATACCAAACGTCTGTTACGTTGCACCAAGCTGGCACATGTACTACCCGCATCATATACAAACGCTATACCTTATATAGAAATCACATATGACTATAGACTTGCAACCTTAGCTCTTCATCCAAGCTCATTGGTTAGTGGGTCTAACTGGTCATTAGAAGGTTACAGGTCGATCCCTGTCTTGGGCTCCGAAGCAATGTCTGAGTTTGATGAACGTCTATACTTAATGTTTGTTGAAATCTCTTCGTAGGCCAGTGACGGACCACTATCATCCCACTCTTTATCAAATTTTGTCGGAAATTGAAGATGGCCGCACGCCGGAGAACACGTCTGTACGATTCAGGTTTGACGAGAAGGAATTTCCCGGTTATTCTTGGCGAGGCTATGGCGTCTTCTCAGATATACAGGTATTAAACCAAATAAGGCAAAGTAATTGGTTACTGGACACGTCACATCCATTCATCCAATCCTCCAGCCAGTCATCCATCCATCTATCTATTCATCCATCCAGCCCGCTTATTTATTTATTTATTTATTTATTTATTTGTTTATTTATTTATTTGTTTATTTATTACGAATATTTTAAAGTGTCTATGAAGTGAAAAATACGTTGGCATTTTTGTTGTTTTATTGTACAGAGGAGCATCACAGGAGCACTCACTGAAAATTTCAAGAGAATCTGATGCGTAGTTTTCGCGCTATAGTGAAATCTATTGTTCTTATGTATAGTTGTCCATTTGCGTACGTCATAAGCATTGTTACCGAAAGCCCAATTTTTCTCCAAGAACGAACTATCCATGGCAAACTTTGAGAGTTTATAGCGCGAAAACTACGCATCAGATTCTCTTCAGTTGACATTTTCAGTGAGTGCTCCTGCCATGCTCCTCTGTACAATAAAACAACAAAAATGCCAACGAATTTTTCATTTCATAGACACTTTAACAGGATAGAGAACTTCAACAGGATAGAGAACATCAACAAAGGATTGCCGTTATCAATGTCTGTCCTGTATAAGATATAAATTACAGAAAGTATTAATACTAGTAATTACTAAATTAAAAAAAAAAAATGACATTAAACGAAAAATTGTTTAAAGTGTATCTTAAAAGATATGTCATTTACCGTTGTTCTTAAATCAAGTGGCAATTCATTAAATATTTTGGCGCCCACTAGCCAGCCAACCAGCCCATCCATTCTTTCATTTATTTATTTGTCTATCCATCCAGTCATTCGCCTATTTATCCATCTCATCCGTCTAGCCATTCATTCATCAATTCATCTATTCATTCATCCATTTATGTACCCATCCATATATTCATTCATTTATTCACCCATTCATTCATCTATCCATCCATCCATTCCATCCCATCCCATTTTATCCCATCCATCCATCCATCCATCCATCCATCCATCCATCCATCCATCCATCCATCCATCCATCTATTCATTCATCTCTCCAGATCGCCATCAGTCAGTCAGTCAGTCAGTCAGTCAGTCAGTCAGTCAGTCAGTCAGTCAGTCAGTCAGTCAGTCAGTCAGTCAGTCAGTCAGTCAGTCAGTCAGTCAGTCAGTCAGTCAGTCAGTCAGTCAGTCAGTCAGTCAGTCAGTCAGTCAGTCAGTCAGTCAGTCAGTCAGTCAGTCAGTCAGTCAGTCAGTCAGTCAGTCAGTCAGTCAGTCAGTCAGTCAGTCAGTCAGTCAGTCAGTCAGTCAGTCAGTCAGCGTTGATTTTTGTGCTTGTGTGTTTGTCAGTCATTCACTCTTTTTTTTCCTTCTCTTGTAGCCAACTGTTATCACGAGAGTGAATGCAACATGGTCAGAAAACTACCACATGGTATTTCATTATGCTCTGGACGACACTGAAGATGCTACTGGTCAAGTGGTTGTTCGCCATGCTAGCAGCGGGAAAGCGGTGACTCAGAAAAGTTCAGTAACTTTTAAACCGACCGTAAATGGATCATCCGTGACTGGACAGTTCGCTCTTGTTGCAGAGCATGGTTTACCAACTCAGTTCGCAATGCTCGATGGTCTTTATGACATTGAGTTTACAACCAAGTCTAAGAAGTTACTTTTGGTACGTACTACGTAATAACTATAGCCATTATTAAGCGGACACCTTTGGTACCTTGCTGAGGCGTCTGCTTATTACACACGTAAAAACGCACAGGTTGTAACAAGCCTGCAGCAGACTGTTCCGACAAGCCGATATCAAGTTGTGTTCGCACTGACGCAACCCCGAAGTCCTCGCCGTGCACAAAGGTTTCACCTACAGTCGAACCCCTATAACGGACACGGCCATTTCTTTAATAAAACACTATACACTTCTTGACTGGCGCCGAGGGAAACATCGAGTTAAAGCCCTCGGGTGACATTGAAGCTTATGTAAACAACAAACCATTAGTGACTTAGAACTGTTAAAACTGATAGGCGCAAATCAGCGGGCTAAAATATATTTTAGCCGCTTTAGCCCGCTGAATTCTTCATTTTAGCCCGCAAAATACACCACAATGCTCGATAAAATTATTATAATATATTTTATTTCTTTTTTATTTAGGATTATGTGACGATTGTTCCCGTGTTCTACCCAGGTCCACGCGAGGCTAAAGACGAACCAGAGAAGAAAGGCGAACGTGTACTTGAAGATATTGTGACTCGTCCATGCGAAGTGAATGGTCGTGCGAAGCTAGATGATTTGTGTGTTCAGTATTCGTACATTAGTACAAACAAACCTGGCTTCATGAAGATCCAAGCTGAAGATGGTTACTCTTATCACAGAGAACGAGGAGAGGGACGGACTCAAGTGTTGTTAGACAAAGATATTCTGAAGGAACTTGACTTTTCTGCTTTGGCTTTGTTGAACAAAAAACAGGTAGGAGGAGGAGTGAAGTGGATTATTGTACGGTAAAGTAGAGTGAAGTGGATTGGGGTGGAGTGGAGTGGAGTGAAGTGAAGTGAAGTGAAGTGAAGTGAAGTGAAGTGAAGTGAAGTGGAGTGGAGTGAAGTGGATTGGGGTGGCGTGGAGTGGAGTGGAGTGGAGTGGAGTGGAGTGAAGTGGATTGGGGTGGCGTGGAGTGGAGTGGAGTGGAGTGGAGTGGAGTGGAGTGGAGTGGAGTGGAGTGGAGTGGAGTGGAGTGGAGTGAAGTGGAGTGGAGTGAAGTGGATTGGGGTGGCGTGGAGTGGAGTGGAGTGGAGTGGAGTGGAGTGGAGTGGAGTGAAGTGGATTGGGGTGGCGTGGAGTGGAGTGGAGTGGAGTGGAGTGGAGTGGATTGAAGTGAAGTCAAGTGAAGTGCAGTGAAGTGAAGTGAAGTGAAGTGAATTGAAGTGAAGTGAAGTGAAGTGAAGTGAAGTGAAGTGAAGTGAAGTGAAGTGAAGTGAAGTGCAGTGCAGTGCAGTCAAGTGGAATGAAGTAAGCTGCTGTGCTGTGCAGTGCAGTGAGTGGAGGGAAGACCAGGCGTGGTTCGGTAGAGTGGAGTAAAGTGAATTGGCTAGTAGGGTAAAGTAGAGTGAAGTGGATTGGAGTGGATTGGAGTGAAGTGGCGTGGAGTGGAGTGGAGTGGAGTGGAGTAAAGTGTAGTAGAGTGAAGTGAAGTGACGTGAAGTGAAGTGAAATGGATTGGAATGAAGTTAAGTGGAGTGGAGTTGAGTAAAATGGAGTGAAGTGGATTAGATTAGAGTAAAGCAGAGTGAAATGGATTGGACTGAACTGGACTGAAGTGAAGTGAAGTAAACTGAAGTGAAGTGAAGTGAAGTGAAGTGAAGTGACGTGAAGTGAAGTGAAGTGAAGTGAAGTGAAGTGAAGTGAAGTGAAGTGAAGTGAAGTGAAGTGAAGTGAAGTGAAGTGAAGTGAAGTGAAGTGAAGTGAAGTGAAGTGAAGTGAAGTGAAGTGAAGTGAAGTGAAGTGAAGTGAAGCGAAGCGAAGCGAAGCGAAGCGAAGCGAAGCGAAGCGAAGCGAAGCGAAGCGACGTGACGTGACGTGACGTGAAGTGAAGTGAAGTGAAGTGAAGTGAAGTGAAGTGAAGTGAAGTGAAGTGAAGTGAAGTGAAGTGAAGTGAAGTGAAGTGAAGTGAAGTGAAGTGCAGTGCAGTGCAGTAAAGTGGAATGAAGTGAGCTGCTGTGCAGTGCAGTGCAGTGCAGTGCAGTGAGTGGAGGGAAGACCAGGCGTGGTTCGGTAGAGTGGAGTAAAGTGAATTGGCTAGTAGGGTAAAGTAGAGTGAAGTGGATTGGGGTGGATTGGAGTGAAGTGGCGTGGAGTGGAGTGGAGTGGAGTGGAGTGGAGTGGAGTGGAGTGGAGTGGAGTGGAGTGGAGTGGAGTGGAGTGGAGTAGAGTGAAGTGAAGTGAAATGGATTGGAATGAAGTTAAGTGGAGTGGAGTTGAGTTGAGTAAAATGGAGTGAAGTGGATTAGATTAAATTAGAGTAAAGCAGAGTGAAATGGATTGGACTGAACTGGACTGAAGTGAAGTGAAGTGAAGTGAAGTGAAGTGAAGTGAAGTGAAGTGAAGTGAAGTGAAGTGAAGTGAAGTGAAGTGAAGTGAAGTGAAGTGAAGTGAAGTGCAGCGAAGTGGAGTGAATTCGAGTGGAATGGAGTGAAGTAGAGTGACGTGACGTTGGTGAGGTGCAGTGGAGTAGTGAGGTGAGGGCAGGTGAGGTAGGAGGGTGATATGGTTTTACTCACCAAAGAACTGTCCTTAGAAGACCAGAATTAACTCTATTTCTTTTTTCTTTAAAGAATCGTCTACACGTGAGAAATGTCAAAGTTCCTAAATCTGGAAAATATGTGATTATGGTTCAATTCTTCACGACTCACCCGAACACACAGATCTTGGATTTATACGTACAATCACCTAATGGTCGGAGCTTCTCCAGATTCCGTGCTTCCTCTTGCAAATACACTTTTGGTTGCCGTACTGTTGGTCTTAGTTTGGATGGTGGAGTTCGAGTTTTTGATTTGAGAGCTGATGTACCTTATCGTCTTACTGCAATCACGGGGACTCGTGGAAGTTTGGCTTTGGTAAGATGTGAATTTGTCTGTGGATTGTGGTGTTGGTGGTGGTGATTGTCGTGATGATAATGGTGGTGGCAATGATGGTGGTGGTGGTTATGATGGTGATGATGGTAGTAGTGGTTGATGATAGTGGTGATGATGATAGCGGTGGTTGATGGTGGTGGTTGATGGTGGTGATGATGATGATGATGATGATGATGATGATGATGATGATGATGATGGAAGTGGGTGGTGGTGGTGGTTGGTAGTGGTGGTGTTGATGGTGGTGCTGGTGATGATAATGATGGTTGCTAGTGATGGTGTTTAATGGGTGTGGTGTTGACACCGATGCTGATATTGATGGCGATGGTCCTTATCCGTATTTTCTCTGTAGGATTCCTTTATATTTGTACCATATGAGCAATGGTCCACCGACTACATTGTTCCCAGCAAGCTCTGCGTAACTCGTATGAAAGTGTGTACAAGGACTAGTTACACTATGCCTACAGACGCCGTCATGGTCGAAGCTGGAGTTAACGGAGACCAACAGAACAATAACAGACCACCAAATATATTCGATCCTAACACATTACTGGTTTATTTACAAGGAGAGGTAATCAGACATCTTTTTGTTTTCATCCGATAAATACGTTTCAAAATACGAAATTTAAAAAACATCGGAAGAAAGACTGAGAATAAAAAATTCTTGAATGATTGACTAGGCCGATTATATTATGAAGGATTACTAAAAACTTATTAACCGAACGGGAGGTTTTTACGACAAAATTATCCTGTCTACGGTCTTTCAGTAGAGACCAAGTGACGAAGGGGCGAGACCCCTTTGCATTAATTGTGAAGTTTATGATTTATAGTCGGTTTGAGCTTGCTTTTGAAATTCGTTTTTCGACATTTGTTGGGAATTAGGTATGTAAGTTTGCGAAGTTCATTGTAAAGTTCGAATTTAATAAGCTTTGAATTGAATTCCTTTGGCGAAATCACGGAGTAGAAGATTATTTGTTGTATAGTGTTTGATGGAAGTGAAGAATAATAGATACTTGGTTAAACAGAAACGAATTGCCGACTTAAATTTGTATCTACCTCGCAATGTAGTTCTGAACATTGCAACGTAAGTTCGGAATGTTCATTTCAATTATACGTTTCGGATTTCAAAAGCAAGCTGAAAGTGACTGTAAATACCGAATCTCGATGAGAAACAAATAGTATATTGATTTTTCAATTTTGGAAAATGCTAATTTAATGTATTTTCTGTTAGTTTTTGTTTGTCAATCTTTTCTTTTCTGTTTGTTAAGCTTTTCTTTTTGGAATTACCACGACAAATTACATTACATTACATTACATTACATTACATTACATTACATTACATTACATTACATTACATTACATTACATTACATTACTTTACTTTACTTTACTTTACTTTACATTACTTTACATTACTTTACATTACTTTACATTACATTACGTTACGTTACATTACGTTACACTACGTTACATTACATTACATTACATTACATTACATTACATGACATTACATTACATTACATGACATTACATTACATTACATTATATTACAAATCATTACATTGCATTATATTACGTTACGTTACGTTACGTTACACTACACTACACTACACTACATTACATTGCATTACATTACATTACATTACATCGCATCGCATCGCACTGCATTGCACTGCATTGCACTGCATTGCACTGCATTGCACTGCATTGCACTGCATTGCACTGCATTGCACTGCATTGCACTGCATTGCACTGCATTGCACTGCATTACACTGCATTACACTACATTACATTACATTACATTACATTACACTACATTACATTACATTACATTACACTACATTACACTGCATTACACTACACTGCACTACACTACACTGCACTACACTGCACTACACTGCACTGCACTGCACTGCACTACATTACATTACATTACATTACATTACATTACATTACATTACATTACATTATTTGGAGTAAAATACTACATCTTCTTTAGTAGTTTTTTGTAGTGGACATTCTTTTCTAAAAAAAATGTTTCCAATTCTTTTCCCATTTTTTTTTCCAGTCTAAATTTGAAAAGACCGTTTCTCTTCCAAATCCTGGTGACTACGCTATCGTAGTGCACTATTATCAACCACATCACAGCACTATTGATTCAGAGACAACCGTCAGCAGTTTCAGATCGGAACGCGGGAAAACCAGTTTCAAATATTGTCCCAATACGTCTGGATGTAGGACAGTTGTACAACGACGATCAGGTGGCGGTGAGCTTTTTAGTCTTGACGATAAAGCATCAGTAGGTTTTAAAATACCAGCAGACAAGGATCTTTGGATTGTAAGTATATTCAGAAGGCAGGTTTTACTCTTTCTAGGCGAGATACTACTACTTAAGAAATGGCTCCTGGTTTAGCATGCTCCATCGAGTTTTATACAATAATTTGAATAGTACGTGCGTTTTATTGGTCGATAGCCATGATCTATAAAAGGACAGATGCACAGATTACGTCACTGACGTGGTCTGATTTCTGTAAACCAATCACGAATCTCACTGCAACATCACGAGCCAATCACGTTGCTTGATTTGTATAGATCATGGATCACGTCGGATGAAGTGATTTATCTTTTTCAATGCCCCAGAACTTCGCCGGGAAAATTTAATAAGTCCGTTAAAACATAATTTTTCTATTTTTTATTGTATAAAACAAATAGATTCCATTTTTTTTGTTGTCTGTTCAGTTATAGATGCACAGAGGACGTCACAACGTGGTAAGAACATCAGTGACCCACTCGACTGCGTCTCGTGGGCCACTTTTTTGTTCTTACCACGTTGTGACGTCATCTGTGCATCTATAACTGAACAGACAACGGCAAAATGGAATCTATTTGTTAAATGGATGCACGCGGGAAATTGGGAGAGCACGAAAAAATCGTAAGAGTTGGTCGAGGCGTAGCCGAGACCAACTCTAGATTTTTGAGTGCTCTCCAAATTTCCCAAGTGCATCCATAACTCGATGGAGCACACTCAACCATGAGCCATTTATTTTATAACATAGCATTAAATCCTTTCACAAGCCGGCGAATCGTTTTGGTTGTTGTGTTTTTCTACTTTCGTAGCCAAGTCTTTTTGTTCACTAAAACCCAACCAAAAGGGTAGTTTAAACTCGGTTACCCAGACCCAGTTTATGTCTTCTGGGTCCTTGTTCTTTATTACTAAATAAAATTAAATGACTCTGTATTTTGATAATATAAAAGGCCATAAAAGTCAATTTAAAACTCAGTTTTGTTTTGAAATTTTTTCCCGCGCTTTTTTGCCGTGCTCCATCGAGTTATGGAGCACGCACGACAGCCAATCAAAACTGTTGCTATATCAAAGCTATGTTATAATAATTAATTTTGATTTTATCCAGCAGTACCTTCCGTATGAGGAAGTATAGCGTTCTTATTAAATCAATATCATGTTCCAGAGATATTGATGGTTTTGTAAACATGCAAATGAGATGCCTCGTGATGCCATCTACTCTATACAGATCAAACGAACTTCCCCAAATGCGGAATATATCAAGCAATAACTGTGTACATTGCAGTGTACCATTCGTATTCGAACAACTTCAAAGTTTCAGCTCAATCTACCTATTATTCCCGTAGATATACCTTCTTTACGGAATTAGTGGAGTAGATCACGTCATAAGGTATCTTTGCATTTTTTAAACTAAAAATATCTTTGGAACAAGATAAGAAGTTGAACAAGCAAAGGGGCTATTCTTCTTTTTCTTTAGTTTAAAAATACTTAGCTCTGAATAAAATCAAAATTGGGATAGGCAATTTTGGCGGGTGTTTACGTGAGGCCTGTCCAAACTCAGGCCGGACTGAATTTTGATATAGGCTTGGTTCCGCTGTTGCTTCAAGATTTGTGTCAATTGTCTTCCAGCTCGTGATCGCCAGAAAAGCATTATTGCGTGTAGATTTGACACCAATCATATTTAACACAACGTATTGAGTTTGTGCCAACAGTATCAAGGCCTGGCCAAACGCTTTCAACATTTCATTCAACATCGTTCAACATTGTTGAATTCAACATGTTGAAAGCGTTTGGCCACCCCTGTTGAATGATGTTGAACGTTGTTGAATGGTGTTGAATGCATGTTCAAATTTTCGTTCAACACGCGTTCAACATTTCTATTGTTCTCAAAATGTTGAAAGGCGTTGAACGCATTTGGCCACATTTCATTCAACATTGTTGAACAGAGACATGCGCCATGCGGGATATTGTCGATTCCAGCTTTTGTGGTAGCCGGCCTTCAATTAATTGTCATTCATGAATGTTGAATGATGTTGAATTCATTTGGCCACTCGTGCTTTCAACATTATTCAACATCGTTCAACAATGTTGAATGCGATGTTGAAAGCGTTTGGCCAGGTCTTTACCTCGGTTAAAAAGCTTTTTTTCGTGATCCGAATTGGTTCGAATTAGAGTTAAATTCTGTTCACATGGAAAGCCGGGCTGGTGTTAGGCGGGCCTCAAAATTTTAGTTCGGTCTAGCAGGCGACCTGAGATTAGGCCGACGTGAACTGAATCTCAGGCCGGACTCACGAAAACGATCTATAGTAAAAACACCACAACCGACCTAAAGTCAGTCTGACCTGAGTTCGGGCCAGCCTCACGTAAATACTCCCTAAGGCATTTTTTTCTCTTTGTAGGACTATGTTCTGTTCGTTCCCAAAGCTTCGTACTCGCCGCTGTTGTCCTCTGGAGAACCAGTCGAAAGAACTAATGACTTCATACAATACTGTTCTAAGGACAACTTACACGTGACCAAAGATGGTCTTACGTTTTGTACCAAGTCCGTGTTCTCGCTAACAACGTTCTATAACAATGGCAATCTCCCGTGTTCGTGTGATAAACGTGGTTCGCGTAGCGATACGTGTGAAGCCTTCGGTGGACAGTGTCCGTGTCGTGACAATGTTATTGGTCGGACTTGTACGAGGTGTAAGAGTGGCTATTATGGATTCCCGAACTGCAGAAGTAAGTAAAGAAATGACCAGACCTGTGTTCAATGTTCCCAGTGTTCCTCAAAAGTGGTCAAATAGCAGTCTTGTATACCCACCCACCCTTTTAGTGAAAGGAAGGAAGCAATGTGTTACCGTAACAAGTGATTAATCCATTCCTGCCTGAGCTGGCCTAGAAACGGCCTTTTTGTTTTACTCTGTCTAACAGTGCCGGACTCCCATTTACATGGACGAGAGTTGTCCCTATTTCACTCAGCTACCCGATACAACTCCAAAGGAACGCTTCAATGTGCTTGGTTAAATGTTGGTTTACCCTTCGAGACAATCGAAGTATAAACACTCTGTAAACTGTAGCTCTGGGGCCAGGGTGACCCCCTTGACGGGGACAACTTTCATCCATGTAAATACCCCCTAAGTGAAAAAATGGACAGATTTTAACATTTTATGAATATTATTCCTTTCCTTCACACACAAATATATTTTTTGACTCGCACGCTGTGCCTTTAACGTTTTTCGTTTTCAGAGTGTAGCTGCGATTACTGCGAACCCGAGACTGGTTTGTGTAACTGTCCACCCAACACAATCGGCGACGACTGTACTTGCGTACGAGGAACTTTTGGTTATGATCCAGTCATAGGATGCCAACCTTGCGCCTGCGATGCAACTGGCATTACCACTGCTGTTGGGGAATGTAACATTGTTTCAGGTCAGTGTGCGTGTCATCCCACCAGAACTGGACGGAGGTGTGATCAGTGCAAAGTCGGTTACTATGGTTACCCTAATTGCCAACGATGTGACTGCGATCCTAACGGGATTACCGGCTGCGACTCTGCAACGGGGAGATGTGTGTGCAAGGTAGGTTTTTGTTATAGAAATACAAAGCTGTTAAAGGGTGCGTTTACACACTGCGATTAATGTGGTCGCTTTATGGTTTAAATGAATGGTAAGTAGTGAAAGACAGGGGAGACGAGTAAGGGAAATGAGCCAAGGGAAGTCCAGGGAACTTTTCGTTGACTGTTTCTTCACTTAACATGTATCTAAACCATAAATCGCCCTGATTAATCCGCAGTGTGTTAACATACACTTTTAGCCAGCCTAGTCCCGTCTTCTAAAGCACGCGCGTATTTTATGAGACTGGTGACCTAGGTCTGACGTCACCGCTCACGGTGCCCTAGCACAGGACACCCATGCGAGCAAATATTAAAACAGCGAAGAGAGAGAGCCTGGGAATATGCTGCCTTTTAGCCAATCACCACGCATATCTTTGAAATATTAAGGAGGCGCGGTTGGTGTGCTCTGCGTGCGTCTCACCACTAACTATCCGGCACTAAGAAGTTAAACAGATTATGTCACTCTAATTTCAGCAATTCTTACAAAAAAACAAAATTGTCTTAAGATCGCCACATACCTTCAAAGGCGATTTTGTTTTCGAAAAAAAGTGGGCGAGTATTTCTCAGAAAATTTTTTTTTTGTACTACGGTAAAAGTTTCGTGCTAAACTTTTATACTAAAAAGAATTAAAAGAGCCTTCTCTGCATGGGCACCCTAGCTAATAAACGAATAAAGTTTGGGATTTCTTGTCAATTTTTCTAGCCCCATGTTGCTGGTGTGAGATGCGATCAATGTAAAGTTGGGTATTTCTATCTGAGTGATAAAGATCCTAATGGTTGCCTGGAGTGTTGGTGTTCAGGACAGACAAACAAGTGCTTCGTTAGTGACACCGATGTAGCGTAAGTATTGAAATTTCAGAATATGTAAACTAGTAGGTCGGTAAACAACCAGGAAAAAAGCCACGGTATTTGGGTACCATGCATATACCATTGAGTGGTGACCGTTTACTAGTGAGGAAGGTTTACTATAGTGAGAAAGGTTTACTAGTGAGGAAGGTTTACTATAGTGAGGAAGGTTTACTAGTGAGGAAGGTTTACTATAGTGAGAAGGGTTTACTAGTGAGGAAGGTTTACTATAGTGAGGAAGGTTTACTATAGTGAGGAAGGTTTACTATAGTGAGAAAGGTTTACTAGTGAGGAAGGTTTACTATAGTGAGGAAGGTTTACTAGTGAGGATGGTTTACTATAGTGAAGAAGGTTTACTATAATGAGGAGGAAGGTTTACTAATGAGGAAGGTTTACTATAGTGAGGAAGGTTTACTAGTGATGAAGGTTTACTATATATAGTGAGGAAGGTTTACTGTAGTGAGGAAGGTTTACTATAGTGAGGAAGGTTTACTATAGTGAGGAAGGTTTACTATAGTGAGGAAGGTTTACTAGTGAGGAAGGTTTACTATAGTGAGGAAGGTTTACTATAGTGAGGAAGGTTTACTATAGTGAGGAAGGTTTACTAGTGAGGAAGGTTTACTGTAGTGAGGAAGGTTTACTATAGTGAGGAAGGTTTACTATAGTGAGGAAGGTTTACTATAGTGAGGAAGGTTTACTAGTGAGGAAGGTTTACTGTAGTGAGGAAGGTTTACTACAGTGAGGAAGGTTTACTAGTGAGGAAGGTTTACTAGTGAGGAAGGTTTACTATAGTGAGGAAGGTTTACTAGTGAGGAAGGTTTACTATAGTGAGGAAGGTTTACTATAGTGGGGAAGGTTTACTATAGTGAGAAAGGTTTACTAGTGAGGAAGGTTTACTATAGTGAGGAAGGTTTACTAGTGAGGAAGGTTTACTATAGTGAGAAAGGTTTACTAGTGAGGAAGGTTTACTATAGTGAGGAAGGTTTACTAGTGAGGAAGGTTTACTATAGTGAGGAAGGTTTACTAGTGAGGAAGGTTTACTATAGTGAGGAAGGTTTACTATAGTGAGGAAGGTTTACTATAGTGAGGAAGGTTTACTAGTGAGGAAGGTTTACTATAGTGAGGAAGGTTTACTATAGTGAGGAAGGTTTACTATAGTGAGGAAGGTTTACTAGTGAGGAAGGTTTATTAGTGTGGAAGGTTTACTATGGTGAGGAAGGTTTATTAGTGTGGAAGGTTTACTATGGTGAGGAAGGTTTACTAGTGAGGAAGGTTTACTTGTAAGGAAGGTTTACTAATGAAGATGGTTTACTAGTGAGGAAGGTTTACTAGTGAGGGAGGTTTACTATAGCGAGGAAGGTTGACTAGTGAGGAAGATTTACTATAGTGAGGATGGTTTACTATAGTGAAGAAGGTTTACTATAATGAGGAGGAAGGTTTACTAATGAGGAAGGTTTACTATAGTGAGGAAGGTTTACTATAGTGAAGAAGGTTTACTATAATGAGAAGGAAGGTTTACTAATGAGGAAGGTTTACTATAGTGAGGAAGGTTTACTAGTGATGAAGGTTTACTATATATAGTGAGGAAGGTTTACTATAATGAGGAGGAAGATTTACTAATGAGGAAGGTTTACTATAGTGAGGAAGGTTTACTAGTGAGGAAGGTTTACTATATATAGTGAGGAAGGTTTACTATAGTGAGGAAGGTTTACTAGTGAGGAAGGTTTACTAGTAAGGAAGGTTTACTAGTGAGGAAGGTTTACTAGTGAGGAAGGTTTACTGGTGAGGAAGGTTTACTATAGTGAGGAAGGTTTACTATAGTGAGGAAGGTTTACTATAGTGAGGAAGGTTTACTAGTGAGGAAGGTTTACTAGTGAGGAAGGTTTACTAGTGAGGAAGGTTTACTATAGTGAGGTAGGTTTACTATAGTGAGGAAGGTTTACTATAGTGAGGTAGGTTTACTATAGTGAGGAAGGTTTACTATAGTGAGGAAAGTTTACTATAGTGAGGAAGGTTTACTATAGTGAGGTAGGTTTACTATAGTGAGGAAGGTTTACTATAGTGAGGAAGGTTTACTATAGTGAGGAAGGTTTACTATAGTGAGGAAGGTTTACTAGTGAGGAAGGTTTACTATAGTGAGGAAGGTTTACTATAGTGAGGAAGGTTTACTATAGTGAGGAAGGTTTACTAGTGAGGAATGTTTACTATAGTGAGGAAGGTTTACTAGTGAGGAAGGTTTACTATAGTGAGGAAGGTTTACTATAGTGAGGAAGGTTTACTATAGTGAGGAAGGTTTACTAGTGAGGAAGGTTTACTATAGTGAGGAAGGTTTACTATAGTGAGGAAGGTTTACTAGTGAGGAAGGTTTATTAGTGTGGAAGGTTTACTATGGTGAGGAAGGTTTATTAGTGTGGAAGGTTTACTATGGTGAGGAAGGTTTACTAGTGAGGAAGGTTTACTTGTAAGGAAGGTTTACTAATGAAGATGGTTTACTAGTGAGGAAGGTTTACTAGTGAGGGAGGTTTACTATAGCGAGGAAGGTTGACTAGTGAGGAAGATTTACTATAGTGAGGATGGTTTACTATAGTGAAGAAGGTTTACTATAATGAGGAGGAAGGTTTACTAATGAGGAAGGTTTACTATAGTGAGGAAGGTTTACTAGTGATGAAGGTTTACTATATATAGTGAGGAAGGTTTACTATAATGAGGAGGAAGGTTTACTAATGAGGAAGGTTTACTATAGTGAGGAAGGTTTACTAGTGAGGAAGGTTTACTATATATAATGAGGAAGGTTTACTATAGTGAGGAAGGTTTACTAGTGAGGAAGGTTTACTAGTAAGGAAGGTTTACTAGTGAGGAAGGTTTACTAGTGAGGAAGGTTTACTGGTGAGGAAGGTTTACTATAGTGAGGAAGGTTTACTATAGTGAGGAAGGTTTACTATAGTGAGGAAGGTTTACTAGTGAGGAAGGTTTACTAGTGAGGAAGGTTTACTAGTGAGGAAGGTTTACTATAGTGAGGTAGGTTTACTATAGTGAGGAAGGTTTACTATAGTGAGGTAGGTTTACTATAGTGAGGAAGGTTTACTATAGTGAGGAAAGTTTACTATAGTGAGGAAGGTTTACTATAGTGAGGAAGGTTTACTATAGTGAGGAAGGTTTACTATAGTGAGGAAGGTTTACTATAGTGAGGAAGGTTTACTATAGTGAGGAAGGTTTACTAGTGAGGAAGGTTTACTATAGTGAGGAAGGTTTACTATAGTGAGGAAGGTTTACTATAGTGAGGAAGGTTTACTAGTGAGGAAGGTTTACTATAGTGAGGAAGGTTTACTATAGTGAGGAAGGTTTACTAGTGAGGAAGGTTTATTAGTGTGGAAGGTTTACTATGGTGAGGAAGGTTTATTAGTGTGGAAGGTTTACTATGGTGAGGAAGGTTTACTAGTGAGGAAGGTTTACTTGTAAGGAAGGTTTACTAATGAAGATGGTTTACTAGTGAGGGAGGTTTACTATAGCGAGGAAGGTTGACTAGTGAGGAAGATTTACTATAGTGAGGATGGTTTACTATAGTGAAGAAGGTTTACTATAATGAGGAGGAAGGTTTACTAATGAGGAAGGTTTACTATAGTGAGGAAGGTTTACTAGTGATGAAGGTTTACTATATATAGTGAGGAAGGTTTACTATAATGAGGAGGAAGGTTTACTAATGAGGAAGGTTTACTATAGTGAGGAAGGTTTACTAGTGAGGAAGGTTTACTATATATAGTGAGGAAGGTTTACTATAGTGAGGAAGGTTTACTAGTGAGGAAGGTTTACTATTAAGGAAGGTTTACTAGTGAGGAAGGTTTACTGGTGAGGAAGGTTTACTATAGTGAGGAAGGTTTACTGTAGTGAGGAAGGTTTACTATAGTGAGGAAGGTTTACTAGTGAGGAAGGTTTACTAGTGAGGAAGGTTTACTAGTGAGGAAGGTTTACTATAGTGAGGTAGGTTTACTATAGTGAGGAAGGTTTACTATAGTGAGGTAGGTTTACTATAGTGAGGAAGGTTTACTATAGTGAGGAAAGTTTACTATAGTGAGGAAGGTTTACTATAGTGAGGTAGGTTTACTAGTGAGGAAGGTTTACTATAGTGAGGTAGGTTTACTAGTGAGGAAGGTTTACTATAGTGAGGAAGGTTTACTATAGTGAGGAAGGTTTACTATAGTGAGGAAGGTTTACTAGTGAGGAAGGTTTACTATAGTGAGGAAGGTTTACTACTAGTAAGGAAGGTTTACTATAGTGAGGAAGGTTTACTACAGTGAGGAAGGTTTATTATAGTGAGGAAGGTTTACTAGTGAGGAAGGTTTACTAGTGATGAAGGTTTACTAGTGAGGAAGGTTTACTATAGTGAGGAAGGTTTACTAGTGAGGAAGGTTGAAAGTGAAAACGCGTGAAGACACCACATAAAAGAATTTAATGTCTAAGAAAGTTATATTTGATTAGGCAGGTCTTTAGAAAGACATAGTTTTAACTTTTCCTCTATATTTGTAGCAATGCTGGTGTTATTTCTGGAAATTGGACTGTTAAAGATGCGTTGCCTGAAGTGTCTTACGAACGAACGGTTGATAAAGTTACTGCAACCTTCCCAAAGAAAAACGTTACGTTGCCTTTGTACTGGGCTCCAGACCTGGGAGATAAGGTGCGAGTCGATTAGAGGAGAGGAAAGGATAGGATAGGGAAAGGCGTATGTGGTGCGAAGTAGGGGGGTGGGTGGGACTGTATAGAATAAGAGGGAGAGAGGAAAGAACAGGCAGGAAGGAGGGAGCGGTAGGCAGAGAGGAGGAAAGTGGGAAGGAGGGAGTGGAGAGGATAGTGAGAGGGAGAAACAAGGCGGGAAGCAGTCATGGACGGGGTAAGTGAATAGCAGAGTGAAGGAATTAGAGGTAATGGTGAAAGGGGAGAGTGGATTGAGTGTGAGTGAAAAACGATTTGAAGAGATGAGAGTGACTGAATAAAAATACACTTGTTACTGCACGTAGAAAGTCTGTATTTTTTAGGATCGATGTGATTTGAGTTTCGTCTGTAATCATAATAGTTAACTTTTAAATATTATTTTAGACTAACGCCTACGGAAGAAGCGTGTCATTCTCTTTGACTCACAGTCCTGACTCAACTGAAGCTCCTCTAGCCATTATAGAAGTTAGTGAGATAATCATCACCATTACCACCAACATATTACCACCAGCATCACCATCACTGTCATCATCACCACTATTACCACCACTACTGTCACCACACTACTATCACCACACGTTTAGCCAGGTTTCTTTTAGGGGGGTGAAACTTTGTAAATTTGAAACCCCGATTTTAAAACAGTAAGAATCAAGATTCTAGAGACGTATTGTATACAATATACTGGCATATAGACTTGCTCCAAGTCCGCCTCTTAACGCTAGTTTTTGTGGGCGAGCGGAAAGGCGGGAGAGCGGAAAAGTGGGAGGAAAGAGGCGGACTTGTTTCGCTTGCAGGTTTTTGAATCTAAGTAAATATTCTAGCGGAAAATCGCTGAAATGTACATCGCCCTGTTTTGACGTGTTTCGGGTTGTCGTACATGCAATGGAAAGTGGTTCTACCCCTACTAAAACGTTTTCAAGAGTCTGTTTAACTCCAACTTCCACTTTTCCACTTGCATAGCAATTTAGCCTGAATATAATTACTTCCCAAATTACGTCACCGATCGAAAAATTCACCGGTGAATTTTGGCGCGCTGCAGGTGGGAAAAAATCCTTTTCAACTAGGAACCGAAAGGTCAAAAATGTCGAAAGGTTAAAAATGTTTGAAAACGACTTTGAGAAAGTCTAACTGGCATAGTGTGATTATTATTTAATATACAATCTCAATCTGAAATCTGAATATATAGTAATTTTGGAACATAAAACTTATAAAACATTTCCCCATGAGTCCACAACACTGACGGCATGTCCTCCTACATGATGCATGCCTTGTATGGTATGCTGTATTCATATATTTGGGTATTTTGTTTGGTATTTTATATCCTTCAAAACTCTTTCAAATCCCCCTCAAAATGCCAGAAGCGCAATTTCAGAGAATCTGAAATTCAAAACTTTTCGGGGGATCATGCCCCTGAACCCCCTAGAAATTTGTCGCACCTTCGGTGCTCCCCTGGCCGTCCCACGTAGTAAGTATTGCCTGTTTGCCCCCCCCCCCCCCCCCCCCCTCCCACACACACACACTAAATATTCTGAAAGAATAACTGGTTTAGCTATAAAATAACTTTCTATGTTGGTGAGGAGAAAAGGTGTGTTAGATTTAACTGTGTTTTGAAATTTATTTGTAGTCTAATGGTAAACTTATGGTATACAAGGAAAAAAGATCGGTTATTAGTACTGTGCAAAGGAAAGTTGAAATTTTACTCACCGAGGTATGCCTAGACTGTTATCTGATTGTGTTGCGTGTTTGGTTTTTTTGTTTTAAGTGTTTCGTATCTTGTCTTGTTTTTCGTGCTTTCTTTTTCGTGTTTGGTTTTTCGTGTTTGTTTTTTTTGTTTTTCGTTTTTTCGTGTTGTTTTTTTGTTTTTCCCTTTTTGTTTTGCGTTTTTCGTTTTTTTTTTGGTTTTTTTTGAGTTTTTGCTTTTTTTGTTGTTTTTTTTGTTGTTTTTCGTTTTTGTTCTTTTTTTGTTTTTCGTTTTCTTTTTTTGTATTAGTGTTCGCCAATCTTGCTTAATGTCAATTCTGGTTTCCGTGTGTTTGTAGAGTTATTGGCAGAACAGCGATGGCTCAGCAATAAATCGTAAAGATTTTATGAGAGCTCTTGTGCAGCTTGACCAGTTCCAACTATTAGCTTCGGACCTCGACGTTGACAGGAAAATTAGTTTTGATTTGCCTGTTATGTCACCGTTAACTACGTCACAAGTGGAAGAGTGTATCTGTCCGGACAACACCACTGGTTTGTCTTGTCAAGTAAGTTTTTTCTTGCCTAGCTTTGCCAGTACGTATCCGCCTTTGAATATGTCCCATTGAACTATAAGAAGACTGGAACGATAACTCAAGAGGGGATTTTGAAGCCAGTGCCAGTCCCTTTGCAGGTAGCTCCCGTGCTTCAAGTTACTTAATTTTCATCCTGCCATATATTTTGTTTGGGACGATAACAAATTACTCCAAAACAACGGATTGAAATACATTGTTTTATACGTATGTTTTTAGAAATAGCATTGGCTTCAATTTGATGTATAGTATAAGTTTCCTCGTAAATGTTCGACCATATTTCGCTGGGAAATAACACTAAGAAACTTGTTGTAGTTTTCTGAGTTTTGAGCTGAAATACTTAACGCCGAACCGAACATTGAGCTGTATATGAAACTGAAGCTATTGAAAAATGCTGTTTGGTATAGAAACTTCAAGAGTTTAGCTAAAAGGGAAATAATTAAAAAATATAAAAACAAATGCCATTTTGTACCGTTCGGCAAACAAAACGGTAGTTGTTTTTCTATTTTTTAAATATTTCCCTTTTAGCTAAAGTCTTGAAGTTTCTATACCAAATAGCATTTTTCAATAACTTCAGTTTCATATACAGCCCAACGTTGAGCGTTAAGTATTTCAGCTCAAAACTCAGAAAAACTAACATTTAAAGATTTTTGGCTTCATCCAATCACAGGGAGTGTTTATGGAGTTAGCGTTCCAGTCTTCCTATAGAGTTCACTGGTCCAACGCCAGACGATCTTACTCGTCAAGGGAAGACCCCATGCGACGGTGAGAGTTAATGGTTTAATAAACAGAGGAGCATTCCCTGAGAATTTTAAGAAAATCTGATATATAGTTTTCGCGCCATTAACTCTCAAAGTTTTCCATGCATAGTTGGGGGTGTTGATGGCACAGTGGTTAGCGCACGTGCCTTTCACCTTTGCGCACTGTTAATTTTAAGGAGTTGATACTACTCCAAAAAAGGAGTAAAAAAAAAGGTACCAGTTGACTCTGTTTTGGGAGTATATTTTACTCCATCATTTTAACTCCATTTTTAGAGTACTTTCTACCTCACTAATGGAGTAATATTTACCTTTGCAGGAGTAAAAAATACTCTAGTTTAAAACTTCACTCTCATTTTGGAGTAAAAAATAACCCAAAAGTGGAGTAAATTTTATTCCTATGGGGGTTAAAAATACTCTGATTTAATTTTACTCTCATTTTGGAGTAAAAAATATACCAAAACTGGAGTAAATTTAATTCCTTATGGGGGTGAAAACTACTCTAATTTAGAATTTTACTCTCATTTTGGAGTCAAAAATATACCAAAAGGGGGTTGGTTGCAATCAAACATAACGTGAGATGCAATGTGTATTAAAGTAAAATTTTCAGGATGGTGAAGATAGTAACTTTGTTTCTTAGTTTCAGAAATTGCAGCTTGATGTTAGTAATAATTGTTAGTTGTTTGCTGTACAAGCTGTGTTAGTTAGTAATACTCAGAAAAAGTCTGAGCTCTGAGCGGGAATCGAACCCACAACCTTCTGAATACCAGCCAGACGCTCTAACCATTGAGCCACCAGAACTCAGATAGCGGAGCAAGGTTAATTAAGGTACTTATACCTTAGACTGTGCCCAGTCCTCTAGGAACGAATTCCCGCTCAGAGCTCAGAGTTTTTCTGAGTATTACTAACTAACACAGCTTGTACAGCAAACAACTAACAATTATTAACTTTGTTTCTGTTGAAGTTAAACGTACTTGTGGAGTAAAAATTTAGAAAAAAAAATACACCCTCCTTTACATCCTTGCAAAATACAAAATACATCCTTTTTTGAGTGAAAATTAAGGAGAAAATATACATTAATTACTCCGTTATGTTTATCCCTTTTCGAAAGTACATTTTACTCGTTTATGACAGTTGTATTGACTCCCAGAAATGCATTACTTACTCCGGTATGTTTACTCCTTTTTGGAGTGAAAATAAAGGAGTAAATATACAATAATTACTCCGATATGTCTATTCCTTTTCAAGAGTACATTTTACTCCTTTATGAGAGTTGTATTGACTCCCAGAAATGCATTACTTACTCCGGTATGTTTACTCCTTTTTTGGAGTGAAAATAAAGGAGTAAATATACAATAATTACTCCGATATGTCTATTCCTTTTCAAGAGTACATTTTACTCCTTTATGAGAGTTGGATTGACTCCCAGAGTAGTAAGATTGGGGTTAAAGTTACTCCTGGAGTAATAATAAAGGAGTAAAAAGTACTCTAATATTTGTACTCCTTTGCTGGAGTATATTTTATCCCTGCAGTGGAGTAATATTTACTCTTCGTAGAGTAAAAGTTTAAATATGAACTGAAGTGGAGTAGGTTTAACTCTGGTTTGGGAGTGAAATATACTCTATTTTTTTCACTCCCCAAAAGGGAGTTATTTCAACTCTTACGGTGGAGTTAAAATTACTCCCTAGAATTAACAGTGCGAGCCAGGTTTAATTCCTGCTCTCGGCAGTTATCTGATTGAAAATTTCACCTTGGCTCTACCAAACACCACAGGTTTCCCCCGGGTGGTCCGGTTTCCTCCTGTAGTAACACTGGACCAATGAGGGACGACTCTTACTGAACCTCTAGGGAGAACAGTTTAGATATAACTGATAGCATTATCCACTATAAATAAAGTTAGTTTGGCTTACTCTGGTTTACTTTTATAGTAACACTGGATCTCCGAGGGATGGCCCTTACTGGACCTTCAGGGATAACAGTTCGGATATAACTGATAGGGTTATCCAGTATAAATATAAACTAATCTTATTTATACTGGATAGCTCTATCAGTTAATAGCTAACTGTTCTCCCTAGAGGCCCAGTATAAGGGCCATCCTTCATTGGTCCAGTGTTTCTGCAGGAGGAAACCGGAGTGCCCGGAGGAAACCTGCGATGTTTGGTAGAGTCAAACTGGAACCACTCTTCTCGCATGCGGCCAAGGTGAAATTTTAATCAGTTAACTGCTGAGAGCAGGAATCTGGGTCGCAGAGGTGAAAGGCGCTAACCACTGTGCCACCAACACCCCGAGAGTTAGTTTAGTTTAGTTCATTTTTGGAGAAATTTGGGTTCTCGTTAACAATACTAAAATCATGCATTGTGCTTATGCATAGTGCATTGTGACCAAAAGCCCAAATTTCTCCAAAAACGAATTATCCATGGCAAACTTTGAAAGTTAATAGCATAAAGACTATACATCAGATTCTCTTGAAATTCGTTTGTCCCGTCTGGAGCTCGGAGTTTTCTCTGAGTTTAACTTACGACAGCTTGTACAGCAATTGACCGTACCGAAAAAGATGGCGACTTGTACATTTAACCACAATCCTTTGCATGCAGTAAATATTGTTTCTTGCAGTATTATTGTAAGATATGGTTTTAAAACGATGAACTTTGGTAGCAATTAACGCATCCTAGCATGATAAACAATGTCTAGTTGCTATTTGAATTGATTTGAGGTCGCAAAGCATTGTGGTTAAATGTACCGCCGCCATCTTCTTTTTCGGTACCGTCAATTGAAAACAAACGAAAAATCTTTACCAATTCAAGCTGAAAACACTACTAACATAGAAAAACATTTACTGAAAATAAACTGACACAATGCGACTTGTAGCCCAACAAGCACTTGTGACACACGTACAGTCTGACTATAGTTCCGAGGCGTATAAATATCGAAAAACAACCACGGTCTACCATCTGAGTTCCAGTGGCTCAATGGTGAGAGCGTCCGGCTGGCATTCGGAAGGTTGTGGGTTCGAGTCCCGTCTGGAGCTCAGAGTTTTTCTCTGAGTTTAACTTACGACAGCTTGTACAGCAAAAACAAACGAAAAAGAGTTTTTCACTTCATATAGACACTTCAGTCCTTTCAGTACCAAACACGTACTTTAGTATTATACTCTGGCTAACGCCAGACGATTTTACTCGTCAATAGGGAAACCCCTGGTACTCTAAGGGAACACCGCTGCCAAACGTTTGCGCATGCGTGAATTCGCTAAAGTAAACATTGCAAGAGAAGTGGGAACTAGATGTGGCGACAACAACCAGGCAGCGAAGACTAAGTAAAGGGTAAAGAAAATTACGAGGGGGTAAATTCAGAATATGTTACATTATTTTTTTTCGGACCGTATTTTAACAAATCCTGCTTTCTGATTGGCTAACGAGCGGTCCGTATGAGCCCATACGGACCGCTCGAAATATTTTTTTAGATGTGTTTTATAGGCCGTAAAATATTCTAAAAACGTTTGAAAATAAACTAAAACGAAATAAAAAATATTGAAATCGAGTTTTTCATCCGTGAAAGAGACCTAAAATCTAATTTCCTTTTTCGAAAGAAACAGCAGAAACTTCCCTTTTTTATTCACTCTAAACACTGATGAAGACCAAAAGAACCAAGTGGAGATAATTAAAAAAAAAAAAATTATTTACCGTTTTGGTCGGTCCGTATAGAGAAATATTTCCCTCGGTAAATATTTCTCTATACGGACCTCCCAGCTGGTAAATAATATATATATATTGACAAAGAAGCCATGCACAAATTACCTACCTTATCTTTTTGGTAGTATGCTTATAATTTTAACTTTTGTGTCGGACTCTTGGACAAGTCCAAATATTTCATTGTTTTCCCGCTCTTTTTCTGAGGACGAGCCTGAGACGAGCTTGGACGTCGCGCATGCGCAAAACGTTTAGCAGCGGTGTTCTCTAAGGGTTAAGTGTGATAAAAATGGATTTTTTCGCTTCCCAGGACTGTCGCGCTGGTTATTTCAAATCTGGCGATCTCTGTGTCAAGTGTCAATGTAGTGGTCATTCAACTAACTGTGATCCTATTACTGGAGAGTGTAAAGACTGTCAACACAACACCACAGGTACTGTTTTCCATTCTAACTTTTCTTATGTTTTGATTGGTCGACGATGACGTCACGATTTTGGAGGTTTTGTACTGCGCATATCTACTGCGCATAACACAGGCTATGCAATTAATGGGGCTACGTCACTTTAGCAATTCTTACAGACCAAAAAATCTCTAAAATTGCCCAAAAATCGCATAAAAATGCTTTTATATTATATAGAAACATAAATGATATACTAGAAACCTGCTGGGCCTATCTGTCCATCTCTCTTCCTTAAGCCTTTGATTCTCAGGTCAGTCAACACTGGCACATGTGCTATATTGGAAGGCACAAGCCGTTAGCGCGCTGCCTCTCATCACTGAAGTTAAGGTCTTCGTTAAGGTTTACGGGGTCATTTCTGTAAAGCGCTCTCAATTCGTCAGAATTTACGCCATGAATTTGTAGAATACATGGTTTCGCGATAAACACAAACTGTAAATAATTGTGAATTTTTTAATTAAAACCAGAGGGCTTCACTCGGGACGACTTAAGAACAAAGCGTTTCATTTTGTTCAAAAAATGTTCTCCATGTAATCGTTTCGTAAACTCATCCCGGTTAACCGGGCTACAATCCTGGTCAAAATTCACTCGGACAGTCGCGTAAAAAGAACTTAAGCGCATCAATTTCTAAGATTATGTTCCAAAGACATCGCCCCCCTCTCCCCCAGTTCAATGTTGGTTAGAAAATGAAATGCAAAGTATGTTCAGTGCAATTGTTTTATCAACATTGGATGGGGGGAGCGGGGGGAATGATTTTCCGAAGGAAATTTGATTTCAGACGTCGTTTAAAGCAAAGTGTCCGAGTGATTTTGACCAGGATTGTCTGAAAATATCAACTTGAAACAAAAGTGTTTTTCCTCTGTTTAAATGAATCAGAATCGTGAAAAAAATTACATATTACAATAAAATTATTACAGAAACAACTCATACAAAGAAATACATTGTACATTCAAAGAAATAGACACTTCCACATATTTTATCGTTATGTGACGTAATCCACGTCATGCTGTGCATCGCACGGTAAACAGGCGTGCACGGTAAACATGTGAAATTTCCCTCTTCATTGAACTATTAGAGCATGAAAGAAGTGTTTATATACGGTGTTTTCATTTTGAAATTGTTCATATACTCGAACTTATTCAATGAAGAGGAAACGTAGTGTGAATAAATGCGCATATTGAGAATGGCCACGGTCAACATTGTAAAATCGCATTTTTAGAATAATTAAGAGTTGATCAGTCATTTATGTTTGATGAAAACTGTACATGTTTACCGTTGCGTTTTCTTTGTTTCTTACAATTACTACTCGTTTACCGTTTGGAACGAAAGATATATTAATTTCGCATAAAATACGATAGGAATGAACAGGATTTTCCCTCTCTAAATTCGCAAAGTGACATGTGAATGGGTATGTTTACCGTGAGATATCGAGAAGTTGATAAGGGCCGTGTAACCGAAGCTGCATAAGCGGAAACGATATATTGCAGTTGTAATATAATAGTTCATAATAAATAAATGCACAATAAATGTTTGGTATAACGTATATGGCATAATACTTAATTATTTTCAATACTTAATTCTTATCCCTTCTGAATTTAAAATTCCTTTTATTCGCTTAGATTAATGTATGACGTAATCATGAAGGAGTACACAAATTATTAGTTTTTTTTGTTTATTTTTATTTTATTTAACGGAATTATAAGGAGGAACGGATTTTATATAAACTAATGAAATTTTAGCCGAATAAACCCACCAACAGTGAGCGAAATGGTGTTATTCATTGACGCGGTTATTGTCAGACAATCCTGGCCAAAATTCACTCGGACAGTCGCGTAAAAAGAACTTAAGCGCATCAATTTCTAAGATTATGTTCCAAAGACATCGCCCCCTTCTCCCCCAGTTCAATGTTGGTTAGAAAATGAAATGCAAAGTATGTTCAGTGCAATTGTTTTATCAACATTGGATGGGGGGAGCGGGGGGAATGATTTTCCGAAGGAAATTTGATTTCAGACGTCGTTTAAAGCAAAGTGTCCGAGTGATTTTGACCAGGATTGTAGCTCGGTTAACCGGTCCATGTAATCGCCCCGTAACAGACTGGTGGTAAATTGTTTCAACAACCTGTTACCGCTCTGCACTCAACAACTTGTTATCAAGCTCATGCTATAACAAGGTTGTAGCAGCTTTGCTGAATGAACAGGATTGTCACAACCTGTTAACAGCCTTTCTACCAGCCTGTTGTGAACACATCCTGTTAACAAGCTGTGAGATTTTTACATGCGTAGTCTAACGTAGTCTGTTATTTTATTTTCAGGGTTCAAATGCGACGAATGTATATCTGGTTTCTATGGCGACCCTACGACTGGCAGAGACGATGCTTGTCAACCATGTCCGTGTCCAGATGGCGCTGCCGGCAAAAACTTCGCGACTTCTTGCTTCCAGCGTGCTGACGGCAGTTTCGTTTGCACTTGTCAAACTGGTTTTTCAGGCGAGCGATGTGATAAGTGTGCTGATGGTTATTTTGGTGATCCCCTTACAGTTGGTTGTAAACCATGCGAGTGTAATAATAACATTGACTTAAACGCCAAAGGAAATTGTGATCCCCAGACTGGTGTCTGTTATCGGTAAGTGCATGGTACAGCCGTGCAAAAGTGTCCTCAGAATGCTGGAAATGCCGTTTTAGAGATCCAAATTTAAAAAATTTCCCTTTTGAGGACTTGGCGATATTGGTGCATATTGGATTAGACAATGGTATATATTAGTTAACGGTCTCACGTTGAATTTATAATTATAGAAATGTGGTAATAAACGGTGTTTCGTTTGTGCCGTTTATTATCTGATTTCTTAATTATGAATTCAGTTAGTGCGACCTCTACTGGGTTTCAAAACTCATACATATGACCAAATATTTTTCTTTGATTGGCTAATTAGCTCATGAATTAATAATAGCTAGTTTAATGACTTCCAAAACGCCCCAGTATTGCTAAAATGATGGTAGTGTCCATATTGAAGTCAACCTTAAGCAACAGTTCTCATCTTTTGGCAGTTGACGTCGTCCTGAAGACGTAAAAATGCTCTAAGTGGCGTTGCATAAAGAACGAGGACGGTATTGAGATTATTCCAGGGACTAAAAATTATTCATTCTCTTTGTTTTGCAAAAAGAATTCTTTTGTTGAAAGGAAGTCGTCGATGAGGTTGACGTCGTAGATCTTAAAGTCCCCAATATGTCAGTCTCACTACTTTAGCGTTTTTTTAGGTGCGTGAATAACACTGGCGGTGATCAATGTGAAGACTGTCAGACGGGTTACTATGGTGATGGTCGTTTGAATAACTGCAAGAGATGCGACTGTGACACGTGCGGCTCAGCGTCTACTATTTGTGATAGCACGACTGGCGAATGTTCATGTAAATCTGGAGTTACTGGTCCTAGATGCACCTCTTGTGGGGTTAGTATAATAAATGTGTGGTGATGATGATGGTGGTAATGGTGGTTTAATGGTGGTTGTGATGGTGGTGGGGGTGGGGGTGGTAGTGTGGTGATGGTAAGGGTGGTGATGATGGTGGTGGTAGTGGTGGTTTAGTTGTGGTTTAGTTGTGGTTGTGATGGTGGTGGTGTTGGTGGTGGTGTGGTAGTGTGGTGATGGTAAGGGTGGTGGTGATGATATTGGTGGTGATGGTGGTGATGATGAAGGTGATGCTGGTCGTGATGGTGATGATAGTGGTGGTGATTATGAAGGTGATTATGATGCTGGTGTTTATGATGATGATGGTGGTGTAGGTAATGGTGGTGTAGGTAATGATGGTGGTGGTGGTGATGGTGGTGGTGATGGTGATACTGGTGATGGTTGTGCAGATAGTAGAGGAGATGGTAGTGGTCATGGTTGTATTCGTGGTGGTGGTGGTGGTGGTGGTAGTGGTGATAGGCTAGTGGTGTGGTGATAGTAGTGGTAGTAGTGGTGGTGATCATGACAGTGATGGTGATTCTGTCGGTAATGGTAATGGCGGTGATAGTGATGGTAATGTTGGTGGTGATGGTGATGACTACGGGCCCTTGTAATTCATTTACAATTATATAGAAAAGCAGTTTTCTAACTTACTCATATGTTTTGTTTTAAGGCTGGTACGTGGGACTTTAATTCATGTAATGGTTGTAAACCGTGCGCTTGTTCTAAAGCTTCTCTTGATAATAACTGTGATCCTATCACTGGACAATGCAGCTGTCTAGTCGGGGTGACTGGCCCGAAATGTGATCGATGCGACGCCGGATATTTTAAATTTACTGGAGTTGGATGTGAAGGTAAGTTCTCAAAAAATTCTTCTTTTTAATAGTTTTCGAGAATTTTTTTTGTCGCGTAACACACGCTCAAACTGATGTGTAGTGATGGTATCTACAGTAATTTATAATTAGGGTTAGTTGAACTTACTTATGCATACCTTTGCCAGCAATGACGGCGAAGATGGTGATGATGGTGATGATGATGATGATGATGATGATGAGGAGGAGGAGGAGGAGGAGGAGGAGGGGGAGGAGGAGGAGGAGGGGGAGGAGGAGGAGGAGGGGGGGGAGGAGGAGGAGGAGGAGGAAGAGGAGGAGGCTGATCAGGAGGAGGAGGTGGATGAGGATGAAGATGAGGATGATGAGGAGGAGGAGGATGATGATGATGATGATGATGATGATGATGATGATGATGATGATGATGATGATGATGATGAGGAGGAGGAGGAGGAGGAGGAGGAGGAGGAGGAGGATGATGATGATGATGAAGAGGATGATGATGATGATGAGGAGGATGAGGAGGAGGATTAGGAGGAGGAAGATGATGATGATGATGAGGAGGAGGAGGAGGAGGAGGAAGAGGAGGAGGAGGAGGAGGAGGAGGAGGATGATGATGATGAGGAGGAGGAGGAGGAGGAGGATGATGATGATGAGGAGGTGGATGAGGATGAAGATGAGGAGGAGGAGGAAGATGAGGGGAGAAGGAGGGGATGAGGAGGAGGAGGAGGGGATGAAGAGGAGGAGGAGGGGATGAGGAGGAGGAGGAGGAAGATGAGGAGGAAGAGGAGGATGACGATGATGAAGATGAGGAGGATCGAGGAGGAAGAGGAGGAGGAGGAGGACGATGATGAGACGGAGGAGGAGGATGAGACGGAGGAAGAGGATGAGGAGGAAGAGGATGAGGAGGAGGATGAAGAGGAGGACTTTGAACTGAATAAAGTGTTTTCCAAAGACGTAAATATTAAATGAACATATGTACGAATATCAGAATTTTCTATATTTTTATATTATCAAATAATATAGAAAGCAAAAATTTCATTTCATAAGCACTTTAATATGGCGGTGTTGTGGTGGTGCTGGTGGTGGTGATACTGATGCTGATGATGGTGATGGTGGTGGTTACGGTGATGGTGGTCATCATGATGATAATAATGATGTTTTTCCCTGTTGCTTCTAGCTTGTAACTGTCCGTCAGGAAAAGTCTGCGATATCAACAACGGTCAATGTTGTGACCCTGGCGATAGCAGCTGTACGGTCTGCCCGCCATACCATATCCTTACTGCCACTGGATGCGAGTACTGTGGACCATGTGTAGAGAGGTTGTTCAAAAGAGTAGACAATATGTTAGCAAACTATTCTACAGGCGGCGCAGGAAGTGCTACGGATGGGTCCAGGAAAAGACTTAAAGATGTCGAGCTTAAACTGGAGAAGTATGTGAGAAAATATAGATACCAAAAACAATACCGTATTCATTCAATTAAGGGACCACCACGATTAAGCACCATCCCCAATTATTAGCGCCGTCCTCAATTAATTAGCCCCGCCCCCAATTAATTAACGCCGCCCCCAATTATTAGCGCCGCCCCCAATTAATTAACGCCGCCCTCAATTAATTAGCCCCGCCCCCAATTAATTAACGCCGCCCTCAATTAATTAGCCCCGCCCCCAATTAATTAACGCCGCCCTCAATTAATTAGCCCCGCCCCCAATTAATTAACGCCGCCCTCAATTAATTAGCGCCGCCCCCAATTAATTAACGCCGCCCCCACCAATTAACGCCGCCCTCACCAATTAGCCCCGCCCCCACCACCAGCACCGCCCCCACCACCAACGCCGCCCCCACCACCAGCGCCGCCCCCACCACCAGCACCGCCCCCACCACTTAGCACCGCCCTCACCAATTAGCGCCGCCCCCACCAATTAGCACCGCCCCCAATTATTAGCCCCGCCCCCACCAATTAACGCCGCCCCCAATTATTAGCGCCGCCCCCAATTAATTAGCACCGCCCCCAATTATTAGCCCCGCCCCCAATTAATTAACGCCGCCCCCAATTAATTAGCGCCGCCCCCAATTATTAGCACCGCCCCCAATTAATTAACGCCGCCCCCAATTATTAGCGCCGCCCCCAATTAATTAGCACCGCCCCCAATTATTAGCCCCGCCCCCAATTAATTAACGCCGCCCCCAATTATTAGCGCCGCCCCCACCAATTAGCACCGCCCCCAATTATTAGCGCCGCCCCCACCAATTAGCACCGCCCCCAATTATTAGCCCCGCCCCCAATTAATTAACGCCGCCCCCAATTATTAGCGCCGCCCCCAATTAATTAGCACCGCCCCCAATTAGCGCGCCCCCAATTAATTAGCGGCGCCGCCCCCAGTTAATTAGCGCTACCTCCAATTAATTAGCGCCGCTCTCAGTTAATTATGATCACCGCCCTCAGTTAATTAGCGCTGCCTCCAATTAATTAGCGCCGCTCTCAGTTAATTATGATCACCGCCCTCAGTTAATTAGCGCCGCTCTCAATTAATTAACGCCGCCTTGGATTAATTAGCGCCCCCCTCAATTAATTAGCGTCGCTCTCAATTAATTAGCGCCACCCTCAATTAATTAGCGCCGCTCTTAATTAATTAGCGCCGCTCTTAATTAATTAGCGCAGCCTTTAATTAATTTGCACGGTCCCTAATAAATTAGCACTGCTCCAAATTAATAAGCGCATTCTATAATTAATTAGCGCCTCCCCGATTAATTAGCGCTGTCCCTAATTCATTAGCACCATCCTCAATTAATTAGCGCCGCTCCCAATTAATTGCTCAATTAATTAGCGCCGTCCCCAATTAATTAGCGCCGTCCCCAATTAATTAGCGCTGTCCCCAATTAATTAGCGCCTTCCCCAATTAATCAGCGCTGCCCTCAATTAATTAGCACCGCCTCCAATTAATTAGCGCCTTTTCCAATTCATTAGCACCGCCTCCAATTAATTAACGCCGTCTCCAGTTGATTAGCCCCGTCCCCAATTAATTATCGCCACTCCCAGTTAACTAACGCCGTCCCCAACTAATTAGCGGCGCTCCCAATTGACCGTACCGAAAAAGATGGCTACTTGTACATTTAACCACAATCCTTTGCGTGCAGTAAATATTGTTTCTTGCAGCATTATTGGAAGATATGGTTTTAAGACGATCAACTTTGGTAGGAATGAAATTCTTGCTTACTTAATCCATCTTAGCATGATAACAATGTTTAGTTATTATTTGAGCTGATTTAAGGTCGCAAAGCATTGTGGGTAAATGTACCGCCGCCATCTTTTCCGGTACCGTCAATTAATTAGCGCCGCCCAAAAATAAAAGAAGAATATTTTACTCTGATGCTTTGCTCCTCTCGAAACGTCAGTATTAGTTGAAACGTCAGTTAAGCGCTCTTATTAAACAATTGCATTAAAAACTGTCCAAATAACGCTAAAAATGAGTACAAATATACAGCGATATTTGGATAGTTATTTATTTGGATTGTTAGCCAATCAAATTTATCACACGGGAGACTACTTCATGTATGCTTATTATTTTGTCTTGGTGCAAGTCATGCTACTTCTCTAGCCTTTTTAGAGTTTTCTTTTTCCATAAAAATTTGTTGATCAGAGCAGTTGTATAATAAATCTCGTATAAGATGTTTTGGTGTGTAGTATACGGCACAACTCCTAAAAATATACAGCGATACTACACACCAAAACATCTAATAAGACATAAAAATTCGATGCACGAATTAAATTCGTCTCGGACGGATGATGCGACGATAATACGTCTTCGAGTTTATACACTAGATATCCTCTATTACATTAGCTATCCTCCACTTACCCTTGATATCCCTCAATTACACTAGATATCCTTTATTCACATTAGTTATCCTCACTTTACTTTAGTTATCATCCATTTACATTAGTTATCCTCCATCTCTTCTGTCTGTGACAATTCGGCGCCATATTTTCAACAATCAAAGGGTCCAAGTAAAAACAATTATATTCGACTGAAATTCGACGTTTAACTCGACGTCGCATTTACGTCGATTACCGACGAAGTTAATTCGAATCAAATTCGTCTGAATTCAATTCGTCTATCGTTTAGCGTAGGCCTAATATAGACCACTTTCATAATAGCCACCGCTTTAAATATTCTTTTATGTGCATCTAAATGAGCCTTTCTGACCTCGTTATAAAGCAAAAATTCTCTTGAATTGCGGACACACAAACGAGGCTAGAAAGGCTTATTTAGATGCACATAAAAGAATATTTAAATTAATCGCTATTATGAAAGTGGTCTATAAATCTTCACGTTTTCTGTTTTAACAAATATTACATATTTTTACAGTCTTGAAAACCAAGTGGAACGTTATAATGTTAGCATACAGGAGCTCAGTACTCGTGTTGATGGCAAAGACGAAGGTAAGTCCTAAGATATAGTAAGAGTATTTATGAAATGGTTCATGGTTTGGTGTGCACCAAATTATGAATGCACACGGGAAGTTGGGAGAGCACGAAAAAAGCGTAAGAGTTGGTCAAAGCGATAGCCGAGAGTGCTCTTCCAACTTCCCAAGTGCGTCCATAACTCCAAAAACCTAAAACACGGAAAACAATATTTATTTCGCTTAAAATTGCCGTGTTCCATCGAGTTATGGAGCACGCACGGTAGCCAATGAGAAACAGGGTATATTATAAGTAATATATTAGAAGTAATATTGGGCATTTCACCCGATTACATAGCATGTTCTAGGGATTTTTGGGTGAAGGAAAATTCGAGTGTAAAATATATACATTTTAAGACCAGACCTGGACCAGTTGCGAAAAATGCAACTACACAGGCCTTCCGGCAGGACGACCTTGCAATTCTAGTGCAATGCTCTGACCACTGAGCCACGGAGGGCGTTGCCGAGAGCTTGATCGCGAGTTCTGTATACATATTAATATATATACGCCCAAAAAATCCCTAGAACATATATATAAGCGCCCTAGTCAGAAACACCGTTTTATTACATCTATGTTATAAGTATTAAAGACTTGTTAACCGAGGTTTTCGTACAGACCGAGCGACGAAGGAGCGAGGTTTGTGCGATAAAACCGAGGGCAAATGCTTTTCAGTAATTATACAGTCTCGCTTATATTTTTGTCTTTATATTTTTCACTTTATATTTTTCAGTCAAATGCTTTCCAGTAATTATACAGTCTCACTTATATTTTTGTCTTTATATTTTTCACTTTATATTTTTCAGGCAAATGCTTTCCAGTAATTATACAGTCTCACTTATATTTTGTCTTTATATTTTTCACTTTATATTTTTCAGTCTCACTTATAACAGTCTCACTTATATTGTATATAAGTGTTCTTTCAAATAAGACAAATTTAATTTTCGTTTCATAAGCAGTTTAACCTACTCACTCTCACCTTGCCGAGAGGTGCCCTTTGGCATTAGTTTTTTTGTGAACAAGAGTTTCTAATAACATCGTATGTGTTTTTTTAGTTGACAATGTTGGTAGTGGCATAAGGTAAATATTGTTTCTATTTTCTTTTTAATATTTATCAACTAAGATGTCACTAATTCTTTGAAAGTTTGCAATAGTAATACAAGCGAGAATTTGTGCTAACACCATAGAGATCATACAAGTACTAGAGGGGGAGCATCCTATCTTAATTCCAGTCAACCGCGGGTAACCAATTGAACGCCGCCATCTTGGTCTTTTTTGGAGGCAAACATTAGACGCGTTGGTTGGCAAAGGACTGGGTCTAGTACATTTGCCATCCAATTGACTGAAATATCATAGGTAATGGCGGCTGTCATGTGGTTACCAAATTTTCCCGCCAATGCCCCTCTAGTATTTATATGATCTCTATGGGTAACACCACGTTTATCATTTATTGCTGAGCTTTCGACCTGCTTTCTCTGATGAAGGAAAGCACTTTAGGGGAGCACGGTTGGCGTGGGCTCATTGCCTCTCACCACTGCATAAGGGGGTGTTTATATGGAGGCGAGCCAGCCCCGAGCCAGCTCGCTTTGCCGAGATGATTTTTATTGTGTTTATACATGAGACGGGCTAGTTCGCCTAGCCCGGGCTGGCTTGTATGCGTAATTTATCAGTTCTGGTAAGACACGAAGTCTCATTGTTTTAAGTATGAACTGTACATGAACAAGGAGAACTTGTGAATTGTTAATACGTCGAAAAAAGCTGATAAAAAACAATTTTGTCGCGTGTACGAAGCTTTTAATGCCAACCCGGGTAGACGAGCCAACCCAGTCAATCGTGTTTACATGGGAGAAAACCCAGCCCGGGTAATCGAGATCTCGGTCTCACAAAGCGAGATCTTGGCTAGGCAGGCTGGCTCGGCTCTCATATAAACACAAGATGAAAATTAACAGGAAATAATAGCAAAAGCGAGATCTCAGCAAAGCGGGCTAGCCCGGGTACCCCTCCATATATAAAACACCCTCTAAAGTAAGTAAAGCCCAGTTGGACGGGGTTAGTACTTGGATGGGTGACCGTCTGGGAATAACCCCGTTCTCGAGCTTGAGACTCATGTGGGTAGAGTTTAGTTGGTCTCTCCTGTCCTTCGAGGATTTTTCACCTAGTAACTCGCTGGCGGTGGTATGCAGTTTACTTCGTATTTCTCTTTCTCATAATACGTACAATCTCATTTATTAAAAATAGGTACGCAATGCGTACATGCGGATACTGGTATTTATTTGGCTTGATAGTCTAAGATAACTAATTGTGGATTGTATTTCATACAAACATACCAAAACATACATACTAGAGAATCTTATGACATATATAAGAGCCCAGCACAAAACTCGAGGTAGTTGTATTATTCAAAATATTTATTTAGACGTAATGTTTTGTTGTATTACTAATTACATGTTCAGAGGCTAAATTACTATTTCAGTGAATTTAAATATTTAAATTTTCACTACACTCAATTACCTATCTATTATTATTATTATTATTTATTGTTATTACTCGGGCTACCTGTGGTAGCCGAGTCTCGGTTTCGGTGGCGTTTCTGTATTATTTTTCTGGTCGACAAATTGCAATTATTGCATCATCCCGATAGGCTTTGCGAAACCACGCGGTGTGCTATCGATCTGGTATTGCTCCGTCTCGAAGCTTTTAGAAGATCACAAGTGACTTTACAACACTGTTATCCTAGTGGTGGTATGCAGTTTACTTTGTATTTTTCTTTCTCGTAACACGTACAATCTCATTTATTAAAAATAGGGAAAATGAAAAGTCCGACTCACTGTCCAGTAACGTGGATAAGCAGAGTGGTAGTAGTATGCAAGTCCTTGAAACAGCAGTTGGACTGCTTAGGCGAGCTGTAGCCACTAAATCCACCGCTGTGCAGACAAAGGATGATGCTGTTAATGTGGAATCTATCCTATATCGGTTGTTAAATGATAGCAAAGGTTGGTGTTTAATCTGTGATAATGATTTTAGTTTGTGCGTGTGCCGTGTTTTATGTAACGTTACGAAAGTTTAGAGGCATTGAGAGGATGAGTTAGTAGATGGTTGGGTAAAAGTAGAGTCGGATGCTTGGGTTAGAGTGAGGGTTTAGGGCTGGAGTATGAGTTCAAGTAACAGACAGACAAAACATGCGGATAGACAGACAGACAAACAGACAGACAGACAGACAGACAGACAGACAGACAGACAGACAGACAGACAGACGGACGGACGGACGGACGGACGGACGGACGGACGGACGGACGGACGGACGGACGGACGGACGGACGGACGGACGGACGGACGGACGGACGGACGGACAAACAAACAAACAAACAAACAAACAAACAAACAAACAAACAAACAAACAAACAAAAAATCAAGTAAATAGACAGGCACACACAAACAGACACCGACAGACAGATGCACAGACAGACGCAGGCAAACAGACATACAGACAAGAGGACAGACAGACAGACAGACACACACATACATACGGACAAACAAACACACAAACAAACAAACAAACAAACAAACAAACAAACAAACAAACAAACAAACAAACAAACAAACAAACAAACAAACAAACAAACAAACAAACAAACAAACAAACAAACAAACAAACAAACAAACAAACAAACAAACAAACAAACAAACAAACAAACAAACAAACAAACAAACAAACAAACAAACAAACAAACAAACAAACAAACAAACAAACAAACAAACAAACAAACAAACAAACAAACAAACAAACAAGCAGCCAGATAGAGTACTTAGTTAAAGCTTGGACGATCCGTCCTCGTCTGCCTTGGTATTTTCGAGGCACATGAGCACATGTTACTTAACGATGACTCTGATTTTCTGCAGTATTGACGCGTGATGCCAAACAGATACTGGAATCCGTTCGCGGAGGCGTTTCTAACGTTACAAACGTTTACCAGGAGACCCTAAATATACTGCTCATCATAAAAAAGAGAAATTTTAGCGAACTAAGGAAGCTAGCGGATAAGGAATATCGATTAGCGGGTGACGCTTTGGTAGAATCCAAGAAACGGTTGAACTCGACGAGGCGTTTCTATAACGAGGTCTTGACATACAAGCCGCAATTGCTAGACATGGAAGCCACGTTTAAGAATCAAATCGATAAATCGCAAACATCTTTGGAGAACAGTTTGGAAGGAGAGAAATGGAACAGTATAGCGAAGAAATATATGCCAGAGGTATGATAGTTGCATGCGTTGATCTTCAACCAATCTTTATGTCTGTCTGTTTGTGGATGGGTGGTTAAGGTGATGGATGGAGCGAGGGAGAGAGAGAGGAATGGAGGAAGGGATGGTGGAGGAAAGGGAGGAGGTTATGTGAGTGGTAAAGGGAAGGAGGGAAGGAAGGGGGATAGAATGGAGGAAGGGAAGGAGGAGGGCAAATGAAAGATGAAGGAAAGGAGGGATGAAAGGGAAGAGGGTGGGAGAGAAGGAGGAAGTAAGGGAGGGAGTAAAAAGAGGAAGGAGGAAGGAAAGGGGGTAGGAAGGAGGAAGGGGATAGGAGGGAGGAAGAGGAGGGGAGGCGAATGGAGGAGAGGGAAAAGGAGGGGGAGCGATGAAGAGAGGTAGAGTGGGGAGGAGGGGATGGAGGAGGGAGCAAGAGGAGGAGGGGTCGAATGGAGGAGGGAAGGAGGGGAGTGGGGTGGGAGAGAAGGAGGAAAAAAGGGAGGATGAAGGAATGGGGGGGGGGGGGGAGTGAAGGAGGAGGGAGAGACAAATGAAAGTAAGGTGGGAGGGGAGGAGGAAAGAAGGGGGTATAGAGGAAGGGCTGAGAGCAAGTGGAGGAAGGAGGAAGCGAGAGCGGAACAGAACGGAAGGTGAGTGAGAGGGACTATGACTTGTGTTCTTGTCTAAAGTAATTTGTGTTTAAAGCCCATTTATATTACCCTGTTTACCTTGCCATGGTACTTTTTAGAATAATGTCCTTGCGTCTTGAAATTGCTGTTTTTTCTTTCACGTTTGTATTAGTTCTATGTGTGACGCAACGTTATTAAAGAGGAGATGAAATGAAAATTAAGTTTGTTTCATCTTCAAGATCTCTTCAAAGTGATAAAGAATGACTTTTGCAGTTTTTCCATATTTCACTTCGTTCACAAGTTTAGAATTGTTTGATATGTAAATGAGATAAGCTATGATGTAAAGTTATGAGGAGATTATAGATCCTTTTCATCTTTTTTTTTTTTTTTTTTCTTTTTTTTTTTTTACGTCGCGGCAGCCATATTGGTGTATCGAAATAATGAAATGTCGGCCATATTGGTGCACCGTCTTTGTGCTATGGCAATTTAGCTCTATTATTTTTTCAAAAATTTCGTATTGTTCCACCACCCCAATGGGACCACCGATCACGTGAGCGAAAACGATCCATTGTGAATTATTGGAAAATCATGTATATCTTTGGAATTATATCAAACAATATTATTTAAAACTTTGCAACTATGGATCTCAACACACTAAATATCACAAGATCAAAATTTGTTCGATAACATCGACGATGAACACGATTTTCTATATAACTCACGTTTATCTGACTCTGTAAATAACCTTACGTCACAGTTCATCTCATTTACATATCAAACAAATATAAAGTGCCTATGAAACAAAAAGTAAGTTTGTCTTGTCTGAAAGAACACTTAAAATGATAGAGTAACATCTTTCAAAGTTTTTCGTTTCCTTGCTTCGTTCTTGAGATATTTCAGTTTGTTTGATATGCAAATTAAACATTTTACGTCACGTGTGCATAATGAGTTATTGAAAAAAGTTATATATCTTTGCTATTATCAAACCGAAATAATTCGAGGGAAGCATGTGCGTGTTTCGCCCAGAAAACTAAACAGTTAGATTTTCAAGTGATTCTATTTGACAATAGCAAAGATATATAACGTTTTTCGATAACTCATCATGCACGTGTGACGTCGCAATATGCGACATTTACATCAAACAAACTGAAATATCTCAAAAATGAAAAAGCAAGGAAAAGAAAAACTGCAAACTTAAGTAATTCTTAAATTTTTTTGGATATCTTGTAGATAGAGCAAACTTAATTTTCACTTCATTTCCTCTTTAAAGTGCATTTAACCCCAAATTTTTTATCATCTAAATACGTTCTACCTTTGGCAAATAGTTGAACAATGAAATTTTTTTTAGATTGGAGCAACCTTTATTGCTTTAATAGAGATTTTTGTTTTCAAATTGGTAATGAGATGACGCCAAAGTAGTCATCATTATCTATACAATATTTATTTGCAGGAGTGACATGACCCAATTCTTCCATTAATGGTGTGTTTGAACAACATGTTCCATATTGTATGAGTTTTTCCACAAAAATTATTAGGTAGCTTGTCTTGCCAAAAAGAGAAAGAAAGCCAAATGCCTACATAGACGTCATCTCATTACCATACTAGAAATGCGAATCGCTAAAAAACATTGAAGAATAGCTCCAATCAGAAAAAATATTTCACTGTACAACTGTTTGCTCTATGTAGAACGTATTCAGATGATAAAAAAGTTGGGTTTATGTGCACTTTAACATTTTATGAACTACTTCAATTTTAGGCTATAATCGAGAAAGCGAAAGCGAAGAAGAAAGTTGCGGACGATCGATTAGTGGAGGCACGCTCTATCTTACAGGAGGCAAAGGATATCTTAAGCAAGATTACTTTTCAGGTTTGTTCTTAATTTGTTTGTTCTTAATTTTTTTCTGTGTCACTGATCTCTATAAAAACTGGATAGGGAAACTGGATAGGGCATTCCCCATGGTTAGCAGTCAAACATTCCGTGACAGTCGCTGCCATCTTACGTATTGGAACATGGGAACAAGCTCTAAGGCCGCAATGTGTCATAATCCCAAAGTTGACTGGCATAATTAAGCAATGTTGACGTCAGCACTGTCAGATTATCCAGGGGGAGGAATATTATGTACTCTGTGCGGGGGAGTCGCAAAATCCGTAAAGCCAACAACAGATGCTGGTTCGTTTAGTTTTCACTGTTTAACAACAAATACAGTCAAAAGATGGCAAATACACAACACGAGATATTATTAAGGCATTCAGATTATATTCGTATATTTTATAGTCTGTATTATCACGAAGTTTCTCTGTTGTCGGCACTGAAGAAAAACAACGAAATTTAAAGGTTTTACAGCTCAGTAATAGAAACAAATGCAAGAAATTAGCGTCTTAAACCTTATTGAGTACTTCTTGTGTCCTTTGTACAGTACTGTGCAGAAATAACCTAACAAAATCCGCGCCTGATTTGCGATCATGTTTGCGGATCGCATACGGGCGATTCGCGGCTGCGGTTGCGTACGCTTGGCGGTTGCGGCTGCGAGCGTCTGGCGATTCGGCTGCAAGCATCCTTGTGGTTAGCCAGACACTGCGGCAAGCAAGACGCAGGCGTCGTAACACGATCGGCGCCGATCGTCAGCATACGTTTCTCGGACTTTAATATAAGCGTCATCTGAGATTCTGAGATCAAGGCCACGTTCAAACGTAGAGCGTGTTGCAATCAATTGATATGGGAAAACTTTCAGAATTTGCAACGAATTGTTACGCTCAAGTCGTCCGACGTTTCTATTGTCAATATATAAAGAGAATTTTAGAAGAAGGAGTAAAAACTTGTTAGTTGGTGATTTCGATTAGATCACGAGATTCTATATCTCAGCTACTCTTTCGTTGGCAGTCTTTATACCAGTCGCTCAGATAGACTAAATTCTCGACTCAGCGACTTCTTCTTTGGCGGTTTTTGTACCTGTATCTGTTGCTCCACACAGTTTAATAGTTTAGATAGACTGAATTCTGTAACACTCGGGTGTTCCGACGTTTGACGACCATCAACTGTGGTTCCTGCGCCTCAGACGCACAGCGACCTTGCGGCAGCCGCACAACCGCACGCAGAGCGCCCGCAGACGCAGTGTTAGGTTATTTCTGCACAGTACTGTACATTCGTTTAAATTTCTTAAAATAACTCTTTTTGTCTGTTTTCAATCTACGAAAGCTTATGAACTTTAGTGGCACCCATCTTAGGTAGTGGACGCGTCATCATACAGCTGGCACACTAAATTCGGCCCCATGTCCCACCCAGTTTTATTGAGATCAGTGGTCTGGGTGCCTTCTGGGAAGGGACGGGATGAGCTGGAAGGGAAATGTCGTCATGCATTCTGATCAGGGCGATTCTGATTCACGAGCGGATCCATATAATATTTTGCATTAAAAACGCAATTGTTTATCGCAAGTATTTGCAAAAACAAACCAGTTTTAGATTTTATCCTGACATAAATCAACCATTTCAAGGCAATATATATAGCGTCCGGCTGGCATTTGGAAGGTTGTTGGTTCGAGTCCCGTCTGGAGCTCAGAGTTTTTCTCTGAGTTTAACTTACGACAGCTTGCACAGGAAGAAAACTTTGCCAACTTCAAGCTGAGAACACTAATAGCACAGTCAACAAAGTAGTTTCCAAAACGAGTTCGAACAGCGATAAATTCCATTATTTTCCTCTCAAATTCAAACGATTTTATACATACAATCCTGGTCAAAATTAACTCTTCGTGTGTAATTAAAACAACGTTTATAAGCGCATCAATTCCTAACATATACAAAAAAAATCTCCCCAGGCCCCCGTTCAATATTGGTTAGAAATTGAAATGCAACGTATGTTCAGTGCAAATTTTTGGATAGAGAGAGCAGGGGGGATGTTTTTCAGAAGGAAATTTGATTTCAGAGGTGATTTAAGGCAAGGTATCCGAGTGATTTTGACCAGGATTGAAACGTGACCCGGTGACTCATTTCTCGGCGATGCCAATGTTCGTATAAACCTACCTTTGAAAAAAGCCCGCTCCGAATGGCATTTCCGTAAGAGAAATCGTACTTTTTTATCCAGCCGGAAGAACAGTAAACACCAAAACCTTTCCGACTTCGTATAATAAGGCAACTTTTTTTCAAATACTGAATGTATCTCGTTTTCGTTATATTATTTATGTCCATGCTCGCACTCAGGGCTACGTGATATGTTCAATGACTCAATGTCCTAGAATTTAGGACATCCGGTTTTCATCTGACCAGGGCCTCCGTTTCCAGTGTACCGAGTAGGCCCTGGGAACGAGGATGGTAAGTACCGCTGTCCAACACCGCTGCCAAACGTTTAGCGCATGCGCGACGTCCGAGCTCGTCCTCAAAAAAATAGCGGGAAAACACTGAAATATTTAGACTGGTCCGAGAGTCCGACACAGAAGTTAAAATTATAAGTATACCACCAAAACGTTAAGGTAGGTAATTTGTACATGGCTTCTTTGTCAATATTGTAACATATTCTGAATTTACCCCTTCGTAATTTTCTTTACCCTTTTTTTAAAACACAAATGAATAGTCGAGTCTTACTTAGTTTCCACTGTCAGCTGGTTGTTCTCACCACGGCTAGTTCCCACTTCTCTTGCAATGTTTACTCTAGCGAATTCACGCATGCTCAAACGTTTTGCAACGGTGTTCCGCCGTCCTAAACGTAGACGGATGTACACATTGCGAACCTATTTTTTATTTCTTGACAGAATGCTTCAGTAAACAGCAGTGTTATCAATCAGTACTTAGTCAAGATTGACGAACGTGCTAAAGATCGTTCTAAACTGAACGAAGAGTTAAGAGTTTTGGTCAATAATGCAACAAATCACGCGAACCATCTCAAGAACCTCTCCGACTTCTTACAAAGTCTGCTCAGAGATCCCCAGAAGCATGCCGAGGCTGTTATAAAAGCAGTTAATGCTTATAAAGCAGTGGTCGATCTTATTAACGAGATTCTTGGCATTGCTCGCGAGGCAGATCAAAATGGTGGAATAGCTTTGCAACTGGTAAGTGTTATTCACTGTATTTATTATACTTGATAAGTAGGTATAGGAAATCGTAGGAGGTAGGTGGGTACAGTTGGGTAGGTTGCTAGTGCGGTAGAAAAGCAGAGGGTACAACGGGTTGAGAACGTTAACCCGTTAGAACGGGTTCAGGATCTCAACCGGCTACAACGGGTTCATGATCTCAACCGGCTACAACGGGTTCATGATCTCAACCGGCTATAGCGGGTTGAGGATCACAACTGGCTACAACGGGTTCATGATCTCAACCGGCTACAACGGGTTGAGGATCACAACTGGCTACAACGGGTTGAGGATCACAACTGGCTACAACGGGTTCATGATCGCAACCGGCTACAGCGGGTTGAGGATCACAACTGGCTACAACGGCTTCATGATCTCAACCGGCTACAGCGGGTTCATGATCTCAACCGGCTACAACGGGTTGAGGATCACAACTAGCTACAACGGGTTGAGGATCTCAACCGGCTACAACGGGTTGAGGATCTCAACCGGCTACAACGGGTTGAGGATCACAACCGGCTACAACGGGTTGAGGATCTCAACCGGCTACAAGGGGTTGAGGATCACAACTGGCTACAACGGGTTGAGGATCTCAACCAGCTACAACGGGTTCATGATCACAACTGGCTACAGCGGGTTCATGATCTCAACCAGCTACAACGGATTGAGGATCACAACTGGCTACAACGGGTTGAGGATCTCAACCGGCTACAACGGGTTGAGGATCACAACTGGCTACAACGGGTTGAGGATCTCAACCGGCTACAACGGGTTCATGATCTCAACAGGCTACAACGGGTTCATGATCTCAACCAGCTGCAACGGGTTGAGGATCACAACTGGCTACAACGGCTTGAGGATCTCAACCGGCGGGTTGAGGATCTCAACTGGCTACAACGGGTTGAGGATCACAACTGGCTACAATGGGTTGAGGATCTCAACCGGCGGGTTGAGGATCTCAACTGGCTACAACGGGCTGAGGACATCAACCCGTTAGAACGGGTTGAGGATCTCAACTAGCTACAACGGGTTGAGGATCTCAATCGGCTACAACGGGTTTGGTTGCGATTCAGTTGCGATCTGGTTGCGATTTGGTCGCGATTTGGTGGCCATTTTGGTCGCGGATTTAGGTCGCGAAATTAGGTCGCGTTTTAGTTGTGGTTAGTTGGGTGGATGATTGGATAGGTAGATGAATATGTGGGGGGAGGGGTGTGGGCAGGTAGGTGGATAAGTAGGTAAGTAACTACGTAGCCAGATGACCGCGTAGCCGTTTGACTATACAAAGAGTTGGCAACCAGTTTTAAGTGTAAAATGTTCACTCACTACGGTTTATATGTCTGTTTACGCTAGTTTCACTAAAATTATACGAAGCATTACTCTCCAAAACTCTTTTTCTTGAACTAGAGCACCGGATTGGGACTACAATCGTCCATTGCTAAAAATACAAGCGAAAGTCTGATTAATGATGCGAATAAAGATGGCAAACAGATTCCGGTGTTAGAAGATTGGTTGAAACGACTGGAAGAATTACTCAAGACTATCCGAGCTAATTTCAAGAAAGCAAGGGAAACACTGGACGAAGTCATTAAACCTTTTCCAAAGTTTGACAATCTAACAAAAACACTTGGTACGTACGTATGTATGTTAAAGCTATTATTAGTCGAGGAAGAGAAGCGAGAAAACGTCGACCACGTAGCACCCCCACTACACAATAGTTTTGACTCCAGATTATAATAGGCTGGTAGGTCAGTCGTACTCGCAAATTGTGGGGTCAGTGACCTGCTACATAGAGGGGATGGGTGGTCCTTTAGTTAGACCGACTTAAGTCTGTCTAACTAAAGGACCACCCACCCCCTCTATGTAGTAGGCCACTGACCCCTCAATTGACCGTACCGAAAAAGATAGCGACTTGTACATTTAACCACAATCCTTTGCGTGCAGTATATATTGTTTCTTCCAGAAATATTGGAAGGTATGGTTTTAAAACGATCAACTTTGGTAGGAATGAATTTCTTGCTTACTTAATCCATCTTAGCATGATAAACAATGTTTAGTTGTTATTTGAGCTGATTTGAGGTTGCAAAGCATTGTGGTTGAATGTCCCGCCGCCATCTTTTTCGATACCGTCAATTTGTGAGTACGACTGACCTAGCAATGTTCTAGGGGTATCGGCCTATTATAATCTGGAGTCAAAACTATTGTGTAGTGGGGGTGCTACGTGGTCGACGTTTTCTCGCTTCTCCTCCTCGACTATATACACTGGTAACTAAAATTATCGAGCTACTTATACTCCTGGTGGTAAATTGCCGCGAATAATTTTGATTAAAGACTTATTATAATAATTTGATCGGGCATTGTTGTTTATTTTGCGGGCTAAAATGAAGAATTCAGCGGGCTAAAATATATTTTATTTAGCCCGCTGATTTGAGCCTATCAGTTTTAACAGTTCTAAATCACAATAGGTTTGTTGTTTACCAAATTGTATACTTTTTTGTCAATACTTTGAAGCAAAGATTGTTTTGATGACAAATGTTGCGTTTTTCTGCCAAGTTTACATGTAAGTTATGAGTTATGTAAATATTTGTTGCAATGAAATACACGCCAGCGGGACGGGATGGTGGCACTGCATGTTCAAGATACTGTTTACTGTACTGTACTGTCTTTGATTTTCTTCCAAATGCCCACTGAAATTATTATAATAGTAATACAGTTGATGTTCTTAGGCATAAATATGTTTTGGCCCTTCTCAGAGCTAATTTTAACCCTCGCCTTCGGTTCGCACTAAAATGAGCCTGAGTCGGGCCAAAAACATATTTATGCTCGCGAACATCAACTGTCTGTACTAGTGAAATATCGGGCCGACGTTTTTTAGTACGGTGCAAAAAACAGAGGTCCGATATTTCACTAGTACGGACCGAACAAGCGAGGTCAATCAGTAGTTTATTATATGGCCATAAATGTTGTAACGTTCTGTGAAAACTCGACAAAGTGTTAGGCTCATTGTGATAGAGTGACACACCCCCTGTTGTGATTGGCTGGAAGGAGAATGTACACGAGGGTTGTCGTTGTCGTGAGAGCGCGAGCTAGAAGGAAGGGTGTTCTTTTTGTGAATAAAAGATATACATTTATTTATTGTCTGACTGACTCTATCACATTTGGTGGCAGCGGTGTCGGAGTTGCACTGAAGGAAAATCCCAGTAAGTCGCGAACCCATTTGATTACACCGCTCAAGTGAATTGGTATAGTCTCATCGTCTGGACAATAGCCTACGAGCGAGTAAACAAGTTTTATTAAACCGTATATAATGGCACAAAGCCTTCGAAGTCGACGGGAAAATTCCCCCGATGATGCTAGCTCAGTACAAGGCCATCAGGATTCGTCTTCAAACGACTTACTTGACTTTATGAAGATGATGGCTGAAGAAAGGAAGCAAGAACGCGAAGCTGAACAACGGCGCCAAGAAGCGGATTCACAACGCTTTCACGAACTCTTCTCAACCATGTGGCAAAGACAGGAACAGATCGATAAAAATCATGATGAGGAGCAACGACGCAAAGAGGAAATCGAACTTCGCAACCGTGTTGAACGAGACCAACGCGAAAACGACGAGAAACGACAATGGGAAGAGCGCTTGGAAAACGAACGGCGAGAATGGTTCACCACTTTCCGACCTGAGTTGTCTAGCCGTGAGCCCAATTTGAAGCGCATGGTTCACAATGATGACATTGAGAACTTCTTGACAATGTTTGAAAGAGTCGCGACGGCTTATAAGTGGAAAGACGACATGTGGGCTTTGAAATTAGCTCCCTTGCTTATCGGACCAGCTCAAGCAGCGTTTGCGAACATGGCAAAAGAGGATTCAACCGACTATCACAAGGTAAAAGCCGCTATCCTGAAACGCTACGATATCAACGAGGAAACGTATCGGCAACGCTTCCGTACAGCGCGTCCAAAGCCAAACGAGAGCTTTACCGAGTTTCAAGTGCGAATCCGTGATTTGTTTACGAAGTGGACCCATTCAGACACTTGTCAGGTCCCGAACTTGGTCGATACCTTGATCCTCGAACAAGTTTTAAACTCATTCCCCGCAACTCTACAAGTTTGGGTTAGAGAACAGAAACCGAAGTCACCAGCCGAGGCAGCCGAATTGGCAGACAATTATCTCCTAGCAAGGAAAGCGACACCGTCTAGCGAACCTCCAAGATGTTATCTATGTAAACAACCTGGTCACTTTGCTCGCGAATGTCCCGAAACACCGCTACCTCGTCGAAACACAGAACCACCAACGCACAGCAAAACACTAGGACCGAGGGATTTTCAGACCAAATCAAAGGACATCCGTTGTTTTTCATGCCAACAACTCGGACACATTTCTACACAGTGCCCAGCCAAGCATAACCCTAGCAATGGATCAAGTTACTTCGCACAGACAATACGGAACAAAACAAACAACGATATTTTTAGATCTCCTCTGCCGGAAAACAAGTTTCGCTGCACAGGAACTGTCGAAGGTCAAGATGTAGAGATTCTTTTAGATACGGGTTGCTCCAAAACGTTGGTTCATGCTGAATTGGTCGCCAAAGAGAAACTCAATTGGGAAAGAACAGTCAAACTTTGTTGTGCACATGGGAACGTTGAAACCTATCCGACAGCGGAAATTAACATTGTCGTTAAGAACAACAGTTACACCTTAACCGCCGGCGTTTGCCCCAATTTACCTCGACCAGTTCTCCTAGGCCGTGATATCGGTAACTTACTCGAACTAACCATTCAGGCGGAGGCCGCTTTCGGCGTTTTTACCAGAGCGCAAACCCGTCGTAATGAAAAGCAAGAGGCAGTGGAACTCGTACGCGAAATGGTTTGTCAAGTTAAACCCAAATCGCTGGAGGAAATTTCTTCCCAAGAAGACAACCAAATAACTGAGCCATCGCCATCCTCTACAAAACCTACAACACAGGCGGAAGACACCGGCATTCAATTCCCAGAAGAATTTTTTTCACCAAACAATGACCTTTTTGTCGCGAACAAAAAGCGTAGAAATTCGAAGGCCCTCCACAGTCAGGGTAAGCACCACAGTGCTGATGCAGTACAAAAAGAGCAAGAGATACAGAAGAAGAAACCGGTGGTTGAAGAAATGGTTCTGGAAGAAATCGTTCAACAGGCCAAATCTCAACCCAATTACGAAGATGAACCACCTATGGATGTTGAAGAGGTGATTCTGCCACACCAAGAAATTTCTGTTCAAGCTGCACCATCCACAAACTCATCAAAGAAATCGGCTGCAAAAGACAAGAATTTGCCCACAGAATCCCTGAATGTTCAATTACTGATTGAAAGGTTGGATTTGGTCAATCTCACCAATAATGAAATCCAGAAACTTGTTGATGTACTTTTGGACAAGCAAAAAACTAGTGAGCAGTGGGAAACAAGTGGTGATGGGCCTGATCCATTGGACGTTCTTAAAAAGCAGTTGAGTGAAAAAGAAGTTGCTTACCAGAAAGAACATACCAGAGCAGATAGTTTGGCTTTAAAGACAGAGGAGATCATGGAAGAACTTCTTCAAGAGAAGGCTAAACATACAAACACTGAAAACACTGCAAATCAGAAGATAAAAGCTCTGCAAAAGGACAACGAAGCATTGCAAAAACGTCTCGAAGACAAAGCGTCGAAAAAGACGGAGTTGGAGAAAATGTACAGTGTTAAACTAAAAAGCGAGCAGAACAAACTCATTGACGAGAAAAAGCTTCTTGTGGAACAACTAGAATTGGCTAGTGGTGAGCAGAAGGATACTATCCAGCTAGCCGAGTTACAGAAACAATCTGATGACGCTTCTCAACAGCTCACTGAGCTCCAAGCCAAGCTTGTCCAGGCCGAAGAAGAAGACGGTAGTTCCAAACAAGCCTTGTCTACAAAAGAGGAACAGTTGAGCAAGCAGGGCGAAGAAATTCCATCTTTTGGAGAAACCTGCTAAGAACACGAAGAAGAAAAACAACGACCTAAGGGAGAAGAATGCGAAAGCAATGGATGTTTGTAATTCCGTTTCTATGAGTTAACTTTATAAACCTTTTAACTAAGTCTCTTCGGACAGTTGACATTATTGTTAAAATAAAATTTACAAATTTTATTTCCTGAAGGAGGGGGAAGTGTGATAGAGTGACACACCCCCTGTTGTGATTGGCTGGAAGGAGAATGTACACGAGGGTTGTCGTTGTCGTGAGAGCGCGAGCTAGAAGGAAGGGTGTTATTTTGTGAATAAAAGATATACATTTATTTATTGTTTGACTGACTCTATCACACTCATATTTGGCAGTTGCCACCATCTTTCTTGCGAACGAAACTCGAATCCACAACCTTCTAATCGCCAGTGAGACAATCTTGCCATTGAGCTACTGGAATTCAGATGATTTTAACGTAGGTTGAGTTCGTATGTATGACATATTGACATTACATACTGCTGTGCACAAGTATGCATGATATACGTTAATGTAACGTTAATGTAGTAATACACGTTGTTAAGAGAAGAGAATTGAGTGTAAATGTTCTTCCAGCTAACTCCACCCACAACCTTCTAATCGCCTGCGAGATGCTCTAACCGTTGAGCGACTGGAACTCAGGCCAATAAGTATTTATTATATGGCCATAAATGTTGTGAACGTTCTGTGAAAACTCGACAAAGTGTTAGGTTCGTATTTGCCAGTTGTCACCATCTTTCTTGCGAACGAAACTCGAACCCACGTCCTTCCAGTGCGACGCTCTGGCCACTGAGCTACTGGAATTCAGATGATTTGTACGTAGGTTGAGTTTGATATAGGACATTATATACTGCTATGTGCAAATAAAGTGATACATGTTAATGTAGTAACACACGTTGTTAAGAGAAGAGAATTGAGTGTAAATGTTTTTCCAGCTACCTTACTCAGGAAAGATTCTAAGTTCCCAAGCGAAACTCTACCCACAACCTTCTAATCGCCAGTGAGATGCTCTAACCATTGAGCTACTGGAACTCAGATGATTTTGACTTCGATATTTAACAATTATACCATGAGCTCGTGTCGTATATGAGCTCATGGCCAACGAGCGTTATGATAATTAATGCAAAATTGTTGATTTATTGCAATAAATAATATTAATTGAATATCCGCCACATATGAGCTTCCGTCGTGCGTTTCTTGCTGAGTTGAAAACAGCTTCAGAATTTTCTCTCAGAGCCAAAAAATACGTTGAAAAGATTGAGTGAAGAATAAAAACAGCTTTGAAAAGTCAAAAGGTGGGTGATTTATTTCTTAATCTGTCGTGGTTGTGAATCTTTGGCTTTTAAATGGACAAAGAAGTTAAAAATATAATTAATAGCGAAAATTACGCGTTGTTTTTCAATATTTCTAACCTGAAAGAATAACACAGTTTTTATCTATAATGATTTATTACTTCAAAAACCCACTTTGTAAATATATGTTGTTAGTTCAATTTTTGTGGATTTTAATTTGTCTGACAAAACATTATTGTCAACCTGACAATTCAAATCGGGTTTTGTAAACTCTTAAGACGATTGAATCTTAACTTTGTAAATTGTGCATTTGGGTTGTTAAATGTTAGTTTCCCCTTCTTAGCTCAAGTTTTTCTGAGCTATACGTTGAAAAAACCAGCCAGTTTCATCTGCAATAGTTTAAGAAAACTACGCCGCCATTTTGTTTTTCACTACTCGCTGTATAGAGCTGATATAAAGTTAGTAATGCAGCCAATCAGATTGCAAGATAACTCATATACCATTAGTAGCTATATTATAAGGGACATTATATACTACTATGTGCAAGTATGATGAATCATCTTAGTCTTAGTAGCTCAATGGTTAGGGCGTCTTATTGGCAATTGAAAGGTTGTGTGTTCGAGTACCGCTTGGAAATTCAGAAATTTTTCTGAGTAAAATAGTTCGATTATAACATTTACACACAATTTAAAAAACAATGTTTAACATATTTCCCCTTTTTTATTCCAGGAGGAAGAACAGAGGACGTTGAGAATAAAGCTAAAATGTCGATAGATTATTCAAACGATGCAAAGAACATAGTCGATAAAATGAAGGTTTGATATTAAGCATTTATTTAACAAATAAAACTTAAACTCCGTGCATATGTACTCTTATAAAGGCACGTTTAACGTCGTTTGAACACGAAACAAGTTGAATAGGAGCACGAGGCAAGTCAGGTGCTTTTACGCTTCTTTTGTGTTCAAATGACGTCAAACGTACCTTTATAAGAGTACATATGCACAGGAGTGATATGTTTTGTTTGTTTTATAAAATAAGAAGAAAAAAACAAGCTAAAAGTTGGACAGTTTTGAAAGCTGGCTGGATTTTCCCGCCAGGTGACGCTATCCTACGCCATTTTACGTCATTCATGATTTCCATACTCTGATAAATGCACGGGATCTGGCCAATCAGAGCATGCGTAGAGGACACTTTATTTTATAATTAACAATTAGATTATGAGCTCGAAATTTCTATGAGTGAATAGTTGACGAATTGTTTTAGTAGAAACTAACTTGTGTACTTAAGTTCTTCCAAATTATTTCAAACAACGAAGCGTAACCATTGTTTCTGTGTGAAAACCAAGGCAAAACAATCTTTCACTCCTCGTGTCCTCCATGTTGTTTTACTGCATGGTCGCGCGAGTACTGGTACTCAATTTGCTACTCGCTATCTATTGACGAATAGATATCGAGTAGAGTAGCCAATCAGATTGCAGCATTTGCAATAGAATACTAGTAAGTTTCTACTAATACATAATAGATCATTATATCTGGGGTTTTTTGACGTTTCGAAGTTCTTTCACCCACAAATCCGAAACGTTGAAAAATAAAGACAGTGTTTTTTTTTATCAATCACTCTACTCTAATTAATAACTTTGATATATATATATATATTTTTTTTATTTCTAGCTTCCTAGCTTCGAAGTTCTCGAGCAAGAATATGATAACATTACCGAACTCTTGATCCGCACTGAAGATGTTGTCGACCAAAACAACGATAGTGTTTCTAATTTAGAACGTAAAGTTGACGAGATTGTCCGGGACCAAACAGAGACCGAGGAAAGAATTCAGACAGAAGTAGTTGAACGTATTAAGCGTATTCGCTATAACCTCGAAAGAGCACGCGAGAATATTAGAAGTAATCCGTCGTCTGCGGCAGAGTATAACGCAACAACGTCTGTAGAATTAAGGATACCTGAAGCAGCGTTTGGACCAGCAATGAAAACACGAGTCGAGTTCGAGTTTAAGACACAGCAGTCAGACTCTCTTATTCTTTTCCTTGGTAGTTCAACGGAATACCTTGCGTTTGAAGTTGTAAATGGGTATCTACAAGTTGTGTTTGTTAAGGATGGTAGGAAAACAACGCTTAATAATGACCAATGGAAAGTGAAAACAGGTGAAGATGAATGGAACAAGGTCGTCTTTAATAGGTAAATCTAAATGATTCTTTTTTTAATATATAACATTAAGTATAACGCATATAAGAGAAGAAAAGAGAAGAGAAGAGAAGAGAAGAGAAGAGAAGAGAAGAGAAGAGAAGAGAAGAGAAGAGAAGAGAAGAGAAGAGAAGGGAAGGGAAGGGAAGGGAAGGGAAGGGAAGGGAAGGGAAGGGAAGGGAAGAAAAGGGAAGTGAGGGGAAGGGAAGGGAAGGGAGGGGAAGGGAAGGGGGGAAGGGAAGAGGAAGCGAAGGGGAGGGGAAGCGAAGGGGAGGGGAAGCGAAGGGGAGGGGAGGGAAGGGAAGGGAAGGGAAGCGAAGGGAAGCGAAGGGAAGCGAAGGGGAAGGGAAGCGAAGGGGAGGTGAAGCGAAGGGGAGGGGAAGCGAAGGGGAGGGAAGGGAAGGAAAGAGAAGGGAAGGGAAGGGAAAGGAAGGGAAGGGAAGAGAGGGGAAACGAAGGAGAGGGAAGGGAAGAGAGGGGAAGCGAAGGGGAGGGAAGGGAAGAGAGGGGAAGGGAAGAGAGTGGAAGCGAAGGGAAGGGAATATAAAGGAAGGGAAGAGAAGGGAAGAGAAGGGAAGGGAAGAGAAGGGAAAATAAGGGAATGGAATATATGTGTTATTATACTTAACATGGTATTTTGTATCTCTTCGGTTTGGCAGAATTGGAACCAGTGCAAAGGTTACCTTAGATGGTAACAAGGAATTAGAAGACCAGCTTCATTCTAGTACGTTTACCCTCGTTCCCCGTGAATCTGTACTTTTTGTTGGTGCTCCGCCTGGAGATTTCAAACTACCTGATGGTTTGCAAACAACTACTTTGGATGGTTCATTTGCTTACTTGTATATCAATGGACGAAAAGTTGGCTTGTATGATACGGAGGTAAAGTAGTCCATTTTACATTTTAGCATTCACCATCACCACCACTATTATGTTAATCATAACTACCATGATCACTACCACCACTACTATCATTATTATCACTACCACTACCATCATTATCACCACTACCACAACTATCATCATCATCACCACCACCATCATCATCATCATCGCCCTCATGACCATAATCATCACTATTATCATCACCTCCACCACTACCATCATCATCACCACTACTGTTACTACCATCATCACCACCATCACTATCACCTATACCATCACCACAGTCACCACCATCATCATCACTACTATCACTACCATCTCCACTATTATTACCACTACTATTATTACCACCATCATCACCACCATTATCATTATCACGATCATCGCCACCATTATCATCACGATTGCCACCATCATCATCACCATTATTATCACGATCATCACCACTATTACCATTATCACGATCATCACTACCATTATCATCACGATCATCACCACCATTATTATTATCACAATCATCAGCACCATTATCAGCACCATTATTATCACAATCATCACCACCACCATTACCATTATCATTATCACGATTACCACCATCACTATCATTATCACGATCATCACCACCATTATCATTATCATTACCACGATTACCACCATTATCATCATTATCATCATTATCATTATCACGATCATCACCACATCATTATCATTATCAATATCATTATCATTATCATTATCACGATCATCACCACCATTATTATCGTTATCACGATCATCACCACCATTATTATCGTTATCACAAATCATCACCACCATTATCATTATCATTATCACGATCATCACCACCATTATTATCGTTATCACGATCATCACCACCATTATCACGATCACGATCATCACCACCATTATCATTATCACGATCATCACTACATCATTATCATTATCATTATCAATATCATTATCATTATCACGATCATCACCACCATTATTATCGTTATCACGATCATCACCACCATTATTATCGTTATCACGATCATCATCATCATCATCATCATCATCATCATCATCATTATCATTATCACGATCACGGTCATCACCACCATTATCATTATCACGATCATCACTACCATTATTATTAACATGATCATCACTTATCATTATCACGATCATCACCACCATTATCATTATCATGATCATCACTACCATTATCATTATCGTGATCATCACTACCATTATCAATATCGTTATCACGATCATCACCACCATTATCATTATCACGATCATCACCACCATCATCATCACCACCACCACCCACCATTACCATGATTACACCATTACCTCCACCATGACCACTACCATTATCACAATCATTCCCAATCCCTGAAAACACTTTATCTTTTAGAGTTACACTGTTGTACCAAAACAAATTAAGAATCCCGAAAGGGGTGTCAAAGAAAGGGAGCTTTACTTCACCGGTAATGGACACTTCCGTGCTGGAGGTTTTGTTCCATATGAAAAAACCTCTATTACGATAAAAACTGCTGCCAACGATGGAATAATTATGTTTGTGACGGTCCAAATCCAGATGAAAGGCCCATTAAATCTATTAATTGAGATGATCAATGGTACTATCGGATTCAGGTAAGGCATTCCAGAAAAAAACAACTCTGTGCAGCAATGACAGACAGTCTAGGTAGCAGTGCGAGACAGCAGTGAGAGAGGCAGGCAGCAGTGACAGGCAGCTAGCAGTGAGAGACAGGCAGCAGTGAGAGGCACACAGCAGTGAGAGGCACACAGCAGTGAGAGGCACACAGCAGTGAGAGGCACACAGCAGTGAGAGGCACACAGCAGTGAGAGGCACACAGCAGTGAGAGGCACACAGCAGTGAGAGGCACACAGCAGTGAGAGGCAGGCAGCAATGAGAGGCACACAGCAGTGAGAGGCACACAGCAGGGAGAGGCACACAGCAGTGAGAGGCACACAGCAGTGAGAGGCAGGCAGCAGTGAGAGGCAGGCAGCAGTGGGAGGCAGACAGCAGTGAGAGGCAGACAGCAGTGAGAGGCAGACAGCAGTGAGAGACAGACAGCAGTGAGAGACAGACAGCAGTGAGAGACAGATAGCAGTGAGAGGCAGACAGCAGTGAGAGGCAGACAGCAGTGAGAGGTACACAGCAGTGAGAGGCACACAGCAGTGAGAGGCACACAGCAGTGAGAGGCACACAGCAGTGAGAGGCACACAGCAGTGAGAGGCAGCAGTGAGAGGCAGGCAGCAGTGAGAGGCAGACAGCAGTGAGAGGCAGACAGCAGTGAGGGACAGACAGCAGTAAGAGGCAGACAGCAGTGAGAGGCAGACAGCAGTGAGAAGCAGACAGCAGTGAGAGACAGGCAGCAGTGAGGGGCAGACAGCAGTGAGAGACAGGCAGCCGTGAGAGACAGGCAGCAGTGAGAGGTAGACAGCAGTGAGAGGCAGACAGCAGTGAGAGACAGACAGCAGTGAGAGGCAGACAGCAGTGAGAGGCAGACAGCAGTGAGAGGCAGGCAGCGGTGAGAGGCAGGCAGCGGTGAGAGACAGGCAGCGGTGAGAGACAGGCAGCGGTGAGAGGCAAACAGCAGTGAGAGACACACAGCAGTGAGAGGCACACAGCAGTGAGAGGCACACAGCAGTGAGAGGCACACAGCAGTGAGAGGCACACAGCAGTGAGAGGCACACAGCAGTGAGAGGCACACAGCAGTGAGAGGCACACAGCAGTGAGAGGCAGGCAGCAGTGAGAGGCAGGCAGCAGTGAGAGGCAGACAGCAGTGAGAGGCAGACAGCAATGAGAGGCAGACAGCAGTGAGAGACAGACAGCAGTGAGAGACAGACAGCAGTGAGAGACAGACAGCAGTGAGAGGCAGACAGCAGTGAGAGGCAGGCAGCAGTGAGAGGCAGACAGCAGTGAGAGGCAGACAGCAGTGAGAGTCAGACAGCAGTGAGAGGCAGACAGCAGTGAGAGACAGACAGCAGTGAGAGGCAGACAGCAGTGAGAGGCAGACAGGAGTGAGAGACAGGCAGCAGTGAGAGGCAGACAGCAGTGTGAGGCAGACAGCAGTGAGAGGCAGACAGCAGTGAGAGGCAGACAGCAGTGAGAGGCAGGCAGCAGTGAGAGGCAGACAGCAGTGAGAGGCAGGCAGCAGTGAGAGACAGGCAGCAGTGAGAGGCAGACAGCAGCGACAGGCAGACAGCAGTGACAGGCAGACAGCAGTGACAGGCAGGCAGCAGTGACAGGCAGCAGTGAGACGCAGCAATGAGAGGCAGCAGTGAGGGGCAGGCAGCAGTGAGAGGCAGACAGCAGTAAGAGGCAGGCAGCAGTGAGAGGCAGACAGCGGTGAGAGGCAGGCAGCAGTGACAGGCAGACGGCAGTGACAGGCAGACAGCAGTGACAGGCAGGCAGCAGTGACAGGCAGCAGTGAGACGCAGCAATGAGAGGCAGCAGTGAAAGGCAGCAGTGAAAGGCAGCAGTGAAAGACAGCAGTGAGTGAGAGCAGTGAGAGACAGCAGTGAGAGGCAGACAGCAGTGAGAAGCAGACAGCAGTGAGAGACAGGCAGCAGTGAGGGGCAGACAGCAGTGAGAGACAGACAGCAGTGAGAGGCAGACAGCAGTGAGAGGCAGACAGCAGTGAGAGGCAGGCAGCGGTGAGAGGCAGGCAGCGGTGAGAGACAGGCAGCGGTGAGAGACAGGCAGCGGTGAGAGGCAAACAGCAGTGAGAGACACACAGCAGTGAGAGGCACACAGCAGTGAGAGGCACACAGCAGTGAGAGGCACACAGCAGTGAGAGGCACACAGCAGTGAGAGGCACACAGCAGTGAGAGGCACACAGCAGTGAGAGGCAGACAGCAGTGAGAGGCAGTCAGCAGTGAGAGGCAGGCAGCAGTGAGAGGCACACAGCAGTGAGAGGCAGACAGCAATGAGAGGCAGACAGCAGTGAGAGACAGACAGCAGTGAGAGACAGACAGCAGTGAGAGACAGACAGCAGTGAGAGGCAGACAGCAGTGAGAGGCAGGCAGCAGTGAGAGGCAGACAGCAGTGAGAGGCAGACAGCAGTGAGAGGCAGACAGCAGTGAGAGGCAGACAGCAGTGAGAGACAGACAGCAGTGAGAGGCAGACAGCAGTGAGAGGCAGACAGGAGTGAGAGACAGGCAGCAGTGAGAGGCAGACAGCAGTGTGAGGCGGACAGCAGTGAGAGGCAGACAGCAGTGAGAGGCAGACAGCAGTGAGAGGCAGGCAGCAGTGAGAGGCAGACAGCAGTGAGAGGCAGGCAGCAGTGAGAGACAGGCAGCAGTGAGAGGCAGACAGCAGCGACAGGCAGACAGCAGTGACAGGCAGACAGCAGTGACAGGCAGGCAGCAGTGACAGGCAGCAGTGAGACGCAGCAATGAGAGGCAGCAGTGAGGGGCAGGCAGCAGTGAGAGGCAGACAGCAGTGAGAGGCAGGCAGCAGTGAGAGGCAGACAGCAGTGAGAGGCAGGCAGCAGTGACAGGCAGACGGCAGTGACAGGCAGACAGCAGTGACAGGCAGGCAGCAGTGACAGGCAGCAGTGAGACGCAGCAATGAGAGGCAGCAGTGAAAGGCAGCAGTGAAAGGCAGCAGTGAAAGACAGCAGTGAGTGAGAGCAGTGAGAGACAGCAGTGAGAGGCAGACAGCAGTGAGAAGCAGACAGCAGTGAGAGACAGGCAGCAGTGAGGGGCAGACAGCAGTGAGAGACAGGCAGCCGTGAGAGACAGGCAGCAGTGAGAGGTAGACAGCAGTGAGAGGCAGACAGCAGTGAGAGACAGACAGCAGTGAGAGGCAGACAGCAGTGAGAGGCAGACAGCAGTGAGAGGCAGGCAGCGGTGAGAGGCAGGCAGCGGTGAGAGACAGGCAGCGGTGAGAGACAGGCAGCGGTGAGAGGCAAACAGCAGTGAGAGACACACAGCAGTGAGAGGCACACAGCAGTGAGAGGCACACAGCAGTGAGAGGCACACAGCAGTGAGAGGCACACAGCAGTGAGAGGCACACAGCAGTGAGAGGCACACAGCAGTGAGAGGCACACAGCAGTGAGAGGCAGGCAGCAGTGAGAGGCAGGCAGCAGTGAGAGGCACACAGCAGTGAGAGGCAGACAGCAATGAGAGGCAGACAGCAGTGAGAGACAGACAGCAGTGAGAGACAGACAGCAGTGAGAGACAGACAGCAGTGAGAGGCAGACAGCAGTGAGAGGCAGGCAGCAGTGAGAGGCAGACAGCAGTGAGAGGCAGACAGCAGTGAGAGGCAGACAGCAGTGAGAGGCAGACAGCAGTGAGAGGCAGACAGCAGTGAGAGGCAGACAGGAGTGAGAGACAGGCAGCAGTGAGAGGCAGACAGCAGTGTGAGGCAGACAGCAGTGAGAGGCAGACAGCAGTGAGAGGCAGACAGCAGTGAGAGGCAGGCAGCAGTGAGAGGCAGACAGCAGTGAGAGGCAGGCAGCAGTGAGAGACAGGCAGCAGTGAGAGGCAGACAGCAGCGACAGGCAGACAGCAGTGACAGGCAGACAGCAGTGACAGGCAGGCAGCAGTGACAGGCAGCAGTGAGACGCAGCAATGAGAGGCAGCAGTGAGGGGCAGGCAGCAGTGAGAGGCAGACAGCAGTAAGAGGCAGGCAGCAGTGAGAGGCAGACAGCAGTGAGAGGCAGGCAGCAGTGACAGGCAGACGGCAGTGACAGGCAGACAGCAGTGACAGGCAGGCAGCAGTGACAGGCAGCAGTGAGACGCAGCAATGAGAGGCAGCAGTGAAAGGCAGCAGTGAAAGGCAGCAGTGAAAGACAGCAGTGAGTGAGAGCAGTGAGAGACAGCAGTGAGAGGCAGACAGCAGTGAGAAGCAGACAGCAGTGAGAGACAGGCAGCAGTGAGGGGCAGACAGCAGTGAGAGACAGGCAGCCGTGAGAGACAGGCAGCAGTGAGAGGTAGACAGCAGTGAGAGGCAGACAGCAGTGAGAGGCAGACAGCAGTGAGAGGCAGACAGCAGTGAGAGGCAGACAGCAGTGAGAGGCAGACAGCAGTGAGAGGCAGACAGCAGTGAGAGGCAGACAGGAGTGAGAGACAGGCAGCAGTGAGAGGCAGACAGCAGTGTGAGGCAGACAGCAGTGAGAGGCAGACAGCAGTGAGAGGCAGACAGCAGTGAGAGGCAGGCAGCAGTGAGAGGCAGACAGCAGTGAGAGGCAGGCAGCAGTGAGAGACAGGCAGCAGTGAGAGGCAGACAGCAGCGACAGGCAGACAGCAGTGACAGGCAGACAGCAGTGACAGGCAGGCAGCAGTGACAGGCAGCAGTGAGACGCAGCAATGAGAGGCAGCAGTGAGGGGCAGGCAGCAGTGAGAGGCAGACAGCAGTAAGAGGCAGGCAGCAGTGAGAGGCAGACAGCGGTGAGAGGCAGGCAGCAGTGACAGGCAGACGGCAGTGACAGGCAGACAGCAGTGACAGGCAGGCAGCAGTGACAGGCAGCAGTGAGACGCAGCAATGAGAGGCAGCAGTGAAAGGCAGCAGTGAAAGGCAGCAGTGAAAGACAGCAGTGAGTGAGAGCAGTGAGAGACAGCAGTGAGAGGCAGACAGCAGTGAGAAGCAGACAGCAGTGAGAGACAGGCAGCAGTGAGGGGCAGACAGCAGTGAGAGACAGGCAGCCGTGAGAGACAGGCAGCAGTGAGAGGTAGACAGCAGTGAGAGGCAGACAGCAGTGAGAGACAGACAGCAGTGAGAGGCAGACAGCAGTGAGAGGCAGACAGCAGTGAGAGGCAGGCAGCGGTGAGAGGCAGGCAGCGGTGAGAGACAGGCAGCGGTGAGAGACAGGCAGCGGTGAGAGGCAAACAGCAGTGAGAGACACACAGCAGTGAGAGGCACACAGCAGTGAGAGGCACACAGCAGTGAGAGGCACACAGCAGTGAGAGGCACACAGCAGTGAGAGGCACACAGCAGTGAGAGGCACACAGCAGTGAGAGGCACACAGCAGTGAGAGGCAGGCAGCAGTGAGAGGCAGGCAGCAGTGAGAGGCACACAGCAGTGAGAGGCAGACAGCAATGAGAGGCAGACAGCAGTGAGAGACAGACAGCAGTGAGAGACAGACAGCAGTGAGAGACAGACAGCAGTGAGAGGCAGACAGCAGTGAGAGGCAGGCAGCAGTGAGAGGCAGACAGCAGTGAGAGGCAGACAGCAGTGAGAGGCAGACAGCAGTGAGAGGCAGACAGCAGTGAGAGGCAGACAGCAGTGAGAGGCAGACAGGAGTGAGAGACAGGCAGCAGTGAGAGGCAGACAGCAGTGTGAGGCAGACAGCAGTGAGAGGCAGACAGCAGTGAGAGGCAGACAGCAGTGAGAGGCAGGCAGCAGTGAGAGGCAGACAGCAGTGAGAGGCAGGCAGCAGTGAGAGACAGGCAGCAGTGAGAGGCAGACAGCAGCGACAGGCAGACAGCAGTGACAGGCAGACAGCAGTGACAGGCAGGCAGCAGTGACAGGCAGCAGTGAGACGCAGCAATGAGAGGCAGCAGTGAGGGGCAGGCAGCAGTGAGAGGCAGACAGCAGTAAGAGGCAGGCAGCAGTGAGAGGCAGACAGCAGTGAGAGGCAGGCAGCAGTGACAGGCAGACGGCAGTGACAGGCAGACAGCAGTGACAGGCAGGCAGCAGTGACAGGCAGCAGTGAGACGCAGCAATGAGAGGCAGCAGTGAAAGGCAGCAGTGAAAGGCAGCAGTGAAAGACAGCAGTGAGTGAGAGCAGTGAGAGACAGCAGTGAGAGGCAGAAGTGAGGCAGCAGTGAGAGGCAGCAGTGAAAGGCAGCAGTGGGAGGCAGCAGTGAGAGACAGCAGTGAGAGGCAGAAGTGAGGCAGCAGTGAGAGGCAGCCGTGAAAGGCAGCAGTGAGAGGCAGCAGTGGGAGGCAGCAGTGAGAGACAGCAGTGAGAGGCAGCAGTGAGAGGCAGCAGTGAAAGGCAGCAGTGAGCGGCAGCAGTGAGAGGCAGAGGCAGCAGTGAGAGGCAGCAGTGAAAGGCAGCAGTGAGAGGCAGCAGTGAGAGGCAGCAGTGAGAGGCAGCAGTGAGAGGCAGCAGTGAGAGGCAGCAGTGAAAGGCAGCAGTGAGAGACAGCAGTGAGAGGCAGCAGTGAGAGACAGCAGCGAGCGGCAGCAGTGAGCGGAGCAGTGAGAGACAGCAGTGAGAGGCAGCAGTGAAAGGCAGCAGTGAGAGTTTTCTAAGTTTTCTGAGTTTTCACATCTAACGACAGAAGAAGAACTTATACAGCAAGAACTGAGAAAACTTCACTGAATTGTTGTTTAAAAAAATTAATATTCAATGTTTTAGGTACAATGTTACCAAGTACGGTTCTCTTTCTGGTTACACTAAGAAAGTTTACAACGACAACAAAGAACATACTATAGTGTTGTCTTCGATTGTTGAAAATATAATCTCTGTGACAGTTGACCAGGACCAAGGTGACAAGATCACCGTTGAGGGACAGGATTTGGAAATAATCGGTTCTGTAATGTTTTTTGGAGGAATTAACAGAGAGTTAGGTTTTCATAAAATGTACGTATTGTGTTTTGGTATAGATTAAATATTATATATCATCACATCATGTCATGTCATATATCATATATCATATCATATCATATCATATCATATCATATCATATCATATCATATCATATCATATCATATCATATCATATCATATCATATCATATCATATCATGTCATGTCATATCCTATCATATCCTATCCTATCCTATCCTATCCTATCCTATCCTATCCTATCATATCATATCATATCATATCATATTCATATCATATCACATATCATATCACATATCATATCATATCATATCATATATCATCATATCATATCATATCATATCATATCATATCATATCATATCATATCATATCATATCATATCATATCATATCATATATCATATATCATCATATCATATCATCATATATCATATCATATCATATATCGTATCATATATATACAGTATATATATATATATATATATATATATATATATATATATATATATATATAAATATAAAGCTACACTGATGAGCTGTAGTACAGCGAAACACGTGTATGTAGATTGAACTATATATAGAAAAGAAAAGAAAAAAAGTGCCTATCATTAAAAATATGGTTAATATGGAATAACTATTATTAGAGAAACGAAAAATATGTAAAGTGATAAATTTTAGAATGCCAAAATCTGCTCAAATATGATATCCAATTCTAATTGTGTTATTGGTTTAAAAAATACATTAACTTTGAAAGCATGCCATGCTGTGAAGAGCTGTAGTGAAATCAAGTGGAATGGCAACAAAATATCTAACTATTTTGCTGTTATAACACTTCCATAGTATACAAACTCCATTAATAATTTTGAAGACCAATTGGAATAAGTCGAACAAAGATTCACTTCATTTAAATTAGAATTTGATATCATATTTGAGCAGATCTTGACGCAGGCATTCTAAAAATATATAACTTTACATATTTTTCTGTACTCTAATAAAAGTTATACAATGCCTATTAATCATACCTTCAATGATGATGGCCACTTTTTTTGTATATATATATATATATATATATATATATATATATATATATATATATATGTTTATATACATTAGCGGCGTGTTGTAGCATGTACCTCGCAAGTGAATAGTGATTTTTACGCAATTTGATTGGTTCCTCTAGCTCGGGATATCCTGCACTATTCACGTGCTGGTTTGTATCAGATATACAACCTCCTTCACGGTCATGATTTCTTTTGTGTTTTCTTCATGAATTATTAATGAGTGTTTTAAATATATATATATATATATATATATATATATATATATATATATATATATATATATTTAGCATGTACCTCGCAAGTGAATAGTGATTTTTACGCAATTTGATTGGTTCCTCTAGCTTGGGATATCCTGCACTATTCACGTGCGGGCAAAACAAAATGGCGGACAGTTTTGCTTTGTTTACCGAAGCAGGAGACTTTGATTATAAACAAGGCTGATGTAGTAGAATAACGTGAAAAGTCAACAACATTAAGTAGAAGAGTATCCACAGATATGTTGCTGTACAAGCTGTCGTAAGTAAGTTAAACTCAGAGGCTCGAACCCACAACCTTCCGAATGCCGGACGGACGCTCTCGCCATTGAGCCACTGGAACCCAGACGGTAGATCGAGGTTGTTTTCGATATTTATACGCCTGGGAACTAACTAGTCAAACTACGTGCGTCGCAAGTACTTGTTGGGCTACAAGTCACATTGTGTCTTTGTGCGTTATTTGTACGAAAAAACTTTACCATCTCAAGCTGAAAACACTAATGACGTACAATTGTTAAACTTGTTATTTCACTTAGGAGGTATATGCTAAAACAATTATTCCCCTCAGTGTTGGTGTCATGTGTCATGTGTCATATATCATATATCATATGTCGTATATCATATATATCATAAATCGTATATCATAAATCATAAATCGTATATATCATAAATCGTATATCGTATATCATATATCATAAATCCTATATATCATAAATCATAAATCGTATATATCATAAATCATAAATCGTATATATCATAAATCGTATATCATGTCATATATCGTATATCATATATCATATATCATATGTCATATGTCACATGTCATATGTCATATCGTATATATTATATATTATATATCATAAATCATAAATCGTATATATCATAAATCATATGTCATATATCATAAATTGCATATATCATAAATCGTATATCATATGTCATATATCGTATATCATATGTCATATGTCATATGTCATAAATCGTAAATCGTAAATCGTATATCATATATCATATATCATATATCATATATCATATATCGTATATCGTATATCATATATCATATATCGTATATCATATATCATATATCATATATCATATATCATATATCATATATCATATATCATATATCATATATCATATATCATATATCATATATCATATATCATATATCATATATCATATATCATATATCATATATCATATATCATATATCATATATCATATATCATATATCATATATCATATATCATACATCATATATCATATATCATATATCATATATCATACATCATACATCATACATCATACATCATACATCATACATCATATATCATATATCATATATCATATATCATATATCATATATCATATATCATATATCATATATCATAAATCATAAATCATAAATCTTAAATCATAAATCTTAAATCATAAATCGTATATCGTATATCGTATTTCATATATCATATATCATAAATCATATCAGTCATGTATGATAATTCATTAAATCGTATATATCATAAATCGTATATCATGTATTATATATCATATATATCTTGTCGTTTTGTTTGAATTGCACTTTGAAGTATAATATTTTTGTTCTGTTCAGAATTAAAACTCCTGGATTTATTGGTTGTTTAACCAATCTGAAATCAGGCAATGATGTAGATCTGTTGGGATTAAAGCGTTATTGGGATCAGTTTAATGTAATACATGATTGTGATGTACTGCATGACTCTAGTGCATCATTCGTCGGTCCTGATGCCTCGCTTGAAGTCGACAGCCCTTCTTCATTCAGTCTTGATAATACTCAAATGGGATTTACTATGAAGACAGAGGCAAAAGATGGTATACTAATGAATATTGAAACCGAGGTACGTGCTGATGCTGTACATATAAATGGCAGGCATGGATATAGCATAAGCTGTTAGCGCGCAGGTCTCCCAGGAAGTTTGTCCCCCCGTGATTTGTCCCCCATCTTCGGAAATGTGTCCCCCCTCAAAAACACGCTTCACTTTATCTTATAACGTACGCCATTCGCTCAGAAAGCAAGAACCTACTTCTGTTTCTAAAACTTTCTGTCGGTATTTAGGTCTTGAAATTGAATAAGAATTTCAAGCTTTGTTCTTGAGATATCTTAGTTTGTTTGATATGCAAATTAAACATTTTGACGTCGTACGTGCATAATGAGCTATCGGAGAAGGTTAGATATCTTTTCTATTATCAAACCAAATTAATTTGAATGAAGCATGGATGTGTTTCGCCCACAACACTAAACATGTAGATCTTCAAGTGATTATTATATTTGATAATAGCAAAGATATATAACTTTTTCGATAACTCATTATGCACGTGTGAAGTCAAAATGTTTAATTTGCATATCAAACAAACTAAAATATCTCAAGAACGAAGCAAGGAAACGAAAAACTGCAAAATACGTTACTCTACCATTTTAAGTGTTCTTTCAAATAAGACAAACTTATATCGAAATATAGTAAGGTTAGATATACTGCCGAAACAGAGAACGTAGGAGTCTAACATTTCGAGCGAAGGCCCTACGTTTCTCTCTGACGAAGGGCCTTCGCTCGAAACGTTACATTCCTACGTTCTCTGTTTCGGCAGTATATCTAACCTTACTATATTTCGATTGTTGTTTCTACACTGCCTACGCAGCACGCTACTTTTATTACACTATTTGGATTAAGACAAACTTAGTTAGTTTCAGAAATTGCAGCTTGATGTTAGTAATAATTGTCAGTTGTTTGCTGTACAAGCTGTGTTAGTAATACTCAGAAAAACTCTGAGCTCTAAGCGAACAAAGTACAGCAAACAACTGACAATTATTACTAACATCAAGCTGCAATTTCTGAAACTAACTAACAGTGTTTAACTGGAAACTTACTGTTACAACGCGACTTGTAGACCAACAAGTACTTGTAACCGAGAGGTTAAGACTCGTTCCTGGAGGACTGGGCACAGTCTAAGGTATAAGTACCTTAATTAACCTTGCTCCGCTATCTGAGTTCTAGTGGCTCAATGGTTAGAGCGTCTGGCTAGCATTCAGAAGGTTGTGGGTTCGAGTCCCGCTAAGAGCTCAGAGTTTTTCTGAGTATTACTAACTAACACAGCTTGTACAGCAAACAACTGACAATTATTAAGACAAACTTAATTTTCGTTTCATAGCCACTTTAATCACTCTCGTCTGTTAACGGTGTTCACATCACCTTTTCTTTAGCTGTGTGCCAATCTGCTAGCATCGCCCGATGATTATTACAACGGACGATTTTCTTATTAACAGTAATGAGGGACGTTTAGTCTAATTGTCCTTCATGTCCCTAATGAATACTGGATGAGAGACGTTTAGAACTAAATGCCCCTCCATCATCCAGTATTGAACGAAATACGACATTAGTCGTCCGTCTTGAAACAAAGTCACCTTGATTTCGAAGTCACCATGTAATTACTTTCGTAACAGACGTTCGGTGGACGTTCGTCAAGCTCAATTACTCAGAAAAGATTTAAGATACTTACCATGCATCTAAACCATAA